>PYHW01009486.1:11287101-11325860 GCA_013186435.1 Turdus rufiventris
AGCCATGAAGAAATAAACCAAGGAAAACCCTGGGAGAAAGAGCCTCTTTCTATCTTTTATCCTGTTCATGTTATCCATCCCAGGCTTGCCTTGCTACAGAATTGCCAGGTAGCAGGGAAGTGTAGGATGAGGTAACAGGAACTAACTATTAAAGTATTCAAGGAGTCTTCGGTTGACTTTATCCTGCTCACTGTGGCTGTCACATCATCACTCAAGGTGCTCATTTAAAAACTCATTTCCTCATACTGCCTAACTATAAATTTTCTTGAATTTCTACAGTATCTTACAGTACAGTTTATATCATCAGAATTTGTTTTGGGGGAGGAAGAATAGTAAGATTTTGTTGAAACCTTATCAGTCTAGGTTAAATTCAGAACAGCAATCTTTTGAACACAAAGGAACAATGAAACCAGACAGTTTTACATATGTTCAACCATCTACAAAGCCAGTTAGAGAACTCAACTTCATGACATTGAACTGAAAAGCCCTGCAATAAGTTTACAACATATGAGTTAAGCCAAAATACTTAATGCCTAAAAAAAATTTCAGCATATAAATTATATTGCTTTTATTAAAGCATTGTGCATAGGTAAAAGGATATCTTTTTCAATTTAAGACCCCCTTACAGTTTATTCTTTCCCCCTCTATATATTGCAATAGCCTCCTGTAGGTACTCACTCGAACAATGTGCACACCAGAACCTCTTCCGTCTGCAACACTCAAGGCAACACTACCCTGGCTGCCATGCAGATCCCTAGAGCTGCCATAGTGAAAGCTGCTAACTGCAGCGTAATTGGAATTAAAGGACCGAGACAGCATGCTCTGAATAAAGAGGGGACAGATTTAACACAGAGATTAGTGCAGCATGCATAAACCACAAGACATGTTATACATGTAATACAAACATATTCCATCCTCATGCAAGATAAAAACCATGCAAGAACAGTATCACCGTGATGTATAAACACAACTCAGTGACCCTATTTACCTTTATTTACTGTAAATCAGCATGCAATCAGCAGTTCACATGCAGAATTACATGTAAATAAAGTAATTTGAAATATTCATGTGTCTGAAAAGACAACAAAGGTGCTTATCAAAATTTTCAGGTTTTCATTATATTTGCAACATACCAAATGTATTATAGGAAGAGAAGGTGGCAGTCCCAACACCTTTGGAAAACTAATTACCCCTTACTATTTTGTCTAATCCTTCCACCCCACTACTAGTAAAGTACAAATAAAAATTTAAACAGATTTGACTGACTGAATTTTCTTGCTATATCCATTCTGATAATACCCACAGTACATTCCAGTAATACTTCACTCAAGAATGTGCACAAGCCTCATTTAAAGAAGAGGCTTGAACAAAACTGAGACTATCACTGTGCTACTGTAGGCAATCAAACAGGTAACAACGCCAAGGACAGATGTGACAGTGGTTTGGGTTTGAGCTTGATTATCTTGCAAACCTGACCCCTGCAATATTGGCAAGGATAACAAAATGAAAGCAAGAGACAATACCATCTTGCCACCATGGTCTTTTGTAGCTGTAAGAACAAAACAAAATAAAAAAACAGTGCAAAGGAAGAAACAGAAAATCTTTCATGGGCCACCAGATAGATTAAACAAAACATCTTGAAAATGTGACAATGCCATGAGGAAAATATTGTAGGAAAAGGATACACCACAAACATCAAAACCCAGAAAATTCTAAGTTGTTTTCTGTAAAGCTTTAAATTTTTCCAAGTTAAAGAAAGGAATGTTCAAAATAAGTATGATTTTACTAAGATATTGTAACAATTCTTACCTAAATAAACACATTTTGGCACTTGCCTGTTGACTATGTATACTAATCTGATTCTGAAAATAGTCACTAGTCCTTAGGCAAACATCTGGTCTTTTGTCCTAGCTTCATCGTGTGAAACTAAAACTAGTTTAATAATCAAAGCCATATGCCTCTGCATACTCATATTCCCCAGATGCTATGGTAGCAGAACCATTGGAAACTCCCTTGAAAAACAGCATTTACTGACAATACTGGTTTTGACTTGGCCCAAGTTCTTGGATAACCTCTGTCTCAATGACATAGTAAGCATAATTCATGTTTCTCTTTTACACCTCCCCTGTTCTCTAGCCAATGGATTTTTCAAGCTTCCAGACAAATCTGCAGATGCTTTCCTTTTCCTGGGAGAGAAAGACTCTTCTTAGTGTTTAAATCTATATTCACTAGACATTCAATCTGAATGTACTGCTCCTCTAAGTTTCAGGCCAAACACCCAGGCAAAAATTCCAAAGCCAATTTTCCTTAGATTCTTAGTACCTCAAAACATCTTCGTACTCTTCTCATATTTTGTAATTAAACAGGTGGTCTTCTTGCCCCATCACTACAGGCAACTCCCTGAAGTCTCCTTACAAGAAGCTCTCAGAGACTCCTATATCACCCCATCTCCACCAAGTGGCAAAAGACCGATAAAAATAGAAGGAATGCATGGTGGGACAAAAAAGTTCTTTCTTCAAAGTGTTTGTAGCAGACCATCCTACTGTAAAGACCCCTAGATCCACTGGATTCACTCTCAGACAGAACTAAACAAATGGTCAAAAAATAGCAACAATCTACGTGACAAAAAAGATATGTGACAATGCAAATTTGGATTTAAAATCTAAGATAGATCTGCAATAGAGAAGGAGAACATTCCTAAAATTTACAGAGGTATGAATTTGTACATCAGGAACTGAGATCTCAGTTAAGTGAGTTTCACAGTGACTACATCATCTGAGAAGTATAAACTCTGAAGGGTTTACAAAATCTTCTTTCTTGGAAGAGACTTCTTCCGAAAGTACAAGAAATGAGTGTGCAGTTAATGTAGGGAGGAGTGGAGAACACTGTTACTCTCCTTTTCTACATTAGCACAGCATCTCAACACTAGAAGAAACCCACAAGCTGTACTAACAGTACAAAATAAATACTACTGAAAGTTACATGGTCTTGTAATAAAGTTTTAGTTTAACACAAGAAGAGATTCCTAAGGACAAAACAAGCATATTTGTCCCCACCTATTTTTAATTGGGAAGAGCGAAACTGGTGCATTTGAAGTGTGAACAGCATTCCTGTTAATTTTGTTTCTCAATGTGAGAATGATGAAGGTTGTACTTTTCCTAGAAAAATTCCTGAAGACCACTGCACCAGACAAAATGCTTTTCAAAATCTGAATATGCAGATGCCATTAGCCCCCCTGATTTTCACTCCAAGTTATTAAAAATAGAATATGGAATAAATACACAATCTAAATTTCACACTAAGTATGACTGTTAATTCTAAGTACCAACTCCATTAGTCACCTGGTTTGCTACTGTGTCTTAAGGTATAATGCCCTGCAAAATAATAATTCAAATATTTGAGGCCTGAGAATTACTTCAGTTACTTAGTGATACACACTAAGAAATATACATGTGATGTTTCAGTGTATTTTTACTATATATTTAATTTAATATATTTTATATACAATTGAATATATTTATATATATTTATATTTATATCTTTTTATTAGAAATCAGTTATTCAGCCATCAATAGTCCATATTAGGAACTACAATACATAAAGAAAAAATTGCTATGCAAAAAGTAATAATAGAATGTTCATTATAATCATTCCGATTGATAGTCAAATCAGCCTCTAAAGAAATCAGTTTAGATACATGCAGCTAGTAGTATAATTCTGGGGTTTAATACTGATGGGGTTTTTTTAAATTATAAAAACCAGAACGTATTCCCTGTTTCACAGTTTACAAAAGTATTAACATTCCACACTCCAAAAGGATGTGATTCGGGAATTGAAATGCCTTAATGCATTTACTTAGTTGCAAAAAAAAGAGTAGTAGAATTTATTTAGGAGAATTTATATGGAATAATATTGTAATTTTAAGACTGGTTGGAGTCTGTCATGACAATCCATGAAATTTGGGCATAGAAGAGGAACTAGTAATTCTGCAGGGAACATGACTCTACATTCTACTTATCTTGAAATAACCTTAACTGGTAACTTAACTACTAAGCCTAAGTAATAGCCTTTTTCATTTATTGATTTAACACTACCTAGAATCAATTACAGGGTAAAGGTGGACATAATTCATCCTTTGAGACAATATTAAGTGTCTAGAAATCCCTTCAGTTTTCATTCCTGCTATTCTCATGACAGATTCTTCCTATTGATGAGTTACATATGGAAAAACTACACATAATTTAAATTCTCCTGTCAGAAAATGTTTAGAGACTGAGAACTTTTGCTGTTTAGATACCAAATGCACAAGATTTTTTTTTTTTTAAACTGCAGTGGTTTGACTTCTGAACTACTCAAAATATCATTATAACACATTAATGGTTCAGAAATCCATTCAAAGAGAAAAAAAAAGAGTAATAAATATAATTAAAATCAAAATAGTAAAATTAACAAGTACTAAATAGATAGCACTCCTGTAATTTATCAGGATATGTAATTATATAAAAGTATTCTTCAGGTTATGATCTTATAAACACCTTAGCACTTTTTTAATGTATGCATAGACTTACTGAAGTCGCTGTCTTTGACACACTGAAGCAAGTTAAAGCAAGTTAAACCTAGGGAGAAAATCTGAGTCCATATCAATTAAAATATTTTTGCATACTAAGTATGTGGCATTAAAAAATGTGTTGAAGAAAAAGATTCAAACTGTGATTTAAACTGCAATTCTATATCAGTACTAAAACAATTAGACATTTTTCTTTTAATAAGGCACTGCAGACTGACAACTCTAAGAAAAACAAGTAGGAATTAAACTATGATCCCTTCTCTGAAAGCTCTGAATTTTAGTTAAATAGTAGGTAAAGTAGATAAAAACCAGAGAACCTAATTTCACATGAAATTAGAATTGAAAGCAAACACACATCTAATGAACTCCTATGTGATCTGTAACCAAAAAAAAAGGAAATATAAATATGCAAGGGAAGGATAATCAGGCTCAGTAACTAATTTTGTATGCCCAGCAAGGTCATGTAATATATATTTGCAGGTAACTGTTGCAGATATTTCTTATTGCAATTTATAGATAAGAAGTTCCTCTACCACACATTAAGATGTGTGTTTTTAATAGTCACACTCAAAAAGGAAAATATGCTGAAAAATACTACTGTTTTAAAAACTCATTGTGCACTAAATTTATAAGGCTAGGGGTGGGACCAAATTGACTATATGTTTTCCAGCACCTAACGTACACAACCACTAGAGAGCAGTTTGACATTTCAATAAGCTCCTGTAACCCCCAATAAACATGCTTTGCATGAGATAAGCAAATTATTTTTTCTAATATATGCAGAATTTCTATTTACAAATGGTCTCATGAACTATTTTCACCTTTGTTCACCCAGATGGGCAATTTTAGTCATTCTCTACATTTCAAAGAAAGATGTTCTGAGTTCAAAGGGACACACAAGGATCACCACGTCCAACTCCTCAGTGAATGACCCAAACCAGGACCCTTACAGCTTATTAATGGTTTTACAAATGTTGGCTTTTTGGCAGGAACCCACTGTTCATCATTTTTGCTAGACTTATAACTAGACTGCATCTTTGCTTATGCAAATTAAACTCCTGAAAGTTCTCCCCACCTGTATCAGGTAAAAAGGGCTAATAAATAAGGAATTAGTTTCTCCAATTTGTCTAACAAGCAGACACTGCTGGACAAATTTGAGTGGGTTCATTCCTCCTTTTCTCTTCAGTTACTAAATGTTTTAAAAACAGAATCAACGTATCTTCTAGGAGCTTAGGGAAAGAAAAAAAAACCCAACCAAACAAACCAGCAACCAACAAGACCAATCCCCAAAAGCCCACTACACCCTCCTTCCTAATAAGGATTTCCATCTATAAGGATAGAAACTATAGATATGATTAAGTTCAATAACAGTAAAATCAGAGAAAAAGTAATATATTAATCTATATTGGTCAAGAAAATAGGTATTAAAATTAAATACCCATCATAATACTTAATTTTGTATATGTATGTTTTTTCAGTGTTGTATCTTACGTTTTAAAATGAAGTGCCATTTTAAATCCATGAAAGCTTTGTCAAAGTAATTTTCAATAAACGTTCCTTAAACAAGTTTTGTAATTGAGCTTGTTATTAAATGCGTTTCTGTTAATCACTGGATTTTTTTTTCATATTTCACAACATTTCAGAAGTCTTCTTTATAGATAAAGCACCCTCACCAACTGGCAAATTTTTAATTACAAACATAAATACCAAAGCCATTATTTAAAAAGAACTAAGAAATATTCAGTTAATTCCTAGAATTTCCGTATTATCACATCTGCCAGCTGCCATACAGGATCATATCTACATTTTTCACAATTCAGATTTTTCTTTTTAAGTTGGTTATATCCTAAAGAATATAAAGTAGACAA
This sequence comes from Turdus rufiventris, assembly GCA_013186435.1. NCBI lineage: Eukaryota > Metazoa > Chordata > Aves > Passeriformes > Turdidae > Turdus > Turdus rufiventris. The sequence continues at coordinate 11,293,537 of PYHW01009486.1, forward strand.
TTTAATATCCACCTTCACTTTTCAACTCATAAATAAGAGTCAGATTGTTAAGTAAAGGCTTCTTTAAAACACTTAAAGGTCAGAAAAAAACCCCATAAAAACAGACTTAAAAGATCTGTTAAATTAAATGCACAGCTAAAATCTCAATAGCAGCTTTTCCACATCAGTCTAGTAGAAAAAATTAAAGTTTATATATAAAGCATAATGAAAAGTATTGTCAGATATAAAGGGAATCAAGTCAGGCAGTCAATGCCATTTAAGTAAAGATGACTACACTGCTGCAGGCCCAAACAGGTACCACAGCTGCATTAAACACTGTTCCTAACATGTCAACCAACAAGCTATAAACAAACTCCATTAGTAGCACACTGAAGTTCTGCTTTCCTCTGTACTCAGGGACTGCTGGTATTTTTGTTTCTCTTGTCATGTCATGTAAGATTTGATATATCCATCCAGGAGAATGGAAAATGAGGGAATGCACATTTTATTAGAGTTGGAACATGGTGAGGTTAGTGACCCTCTTGTGGGACAGGAGTGCCCAGATGACAGCACAGTACTACCCTAAGACATTTCCTGTTGCAGGATCAGAAGATGTACAGCTGTTGTGTAGGTTTCTATAAAAAAAATAAACCCGTCCACTTCTGTCACCAGAATTTATGCAACTTGAAACAAAAAATCCAACCAAAAGAAAACTCCAAAAAACAAAAAGCAAACCCATCCCTCCAAATACTGGGATTTCTGAAGAAAAATCATAATTAAAAGTAATTTCTCCAACCATATCCAATTCTCTCGCTATCACAGATATTCAAGTATTTACCATATTAATTACAAAGCAAGCTATATTCTTAGAAAAGAAAGTAAAAAATAAAATCCATCTAGCTGGCATAATCAAAATGTCATTTGGATACTTCACTCAATTCCCTTCCAAAGAAACATGATCTGGCTAATGACATTCAAGCCATTTTTAGTGATGATATTTTCAACTGGGTTAGCTGGACTGCAGAGATTACACTCTCCCAGGCTCTACTCAAATTCTTTAGTTCTACTTATCAACTCAAATTCTTCATGGCATTTATAGTACATAAAGAATCCTGTTCATCATCTCTACTTATATCAAAACCTTCTGTGATTTTTCTGAAATGAACAAGATTTTTAAGTGTTCTCATCTCACAGCAAGCAATAAACATTCATTCAACAATCTGTCAGATACCCAGCTTCAAAAGATAACTAGCTTGAAGGCAAATACATGATAATTATGGCTTTTGAATTCTTCAGCAACTAAAGCTGCCGACCTATACTTCTAAATAGATTTTACTGATTTTCTCTTTCCTTGTTCTTAAAGATAAGAAATAGGGTGAAGAAAAAGGCAGAAGATCAAGAAGTGTAAGGGAATATTTTAGTAAATTGGGAATACAAAGCTATGATAAAAATTTCCTAACTTAAAAGAGCTGGCCTTGCAGTCCAGCAGGTCTGTATAACATCATTTAAGGTATTCAAAAGTAATTTGGCTAAGCTAAGAGCGCCTTTTTTTTTTCCTTGGGGGAAAAGTTAATTTAGAGTCTCCCATCTGAGTGTTTCTCAAACAAATTTACCCTTTTTAAAGCAGGATCAAAATTACATTTTCACTAGTAATTAAAACCCGTTCAAAACAGACTACTTATTCCATATCTAGGTAACAGAAGAGTAGAAAAAAAATTAGAATTATTGTTTTTACCTTTTCTAGCTTTTTAGCCTCAATATGTCGCAGCACCTGCTCCCTCCAGTCATGAGGGACTTTAGTTTTTCCTGCAGGGTCTAACAGCGAGTGCTCAGAGTTAACCCGTGGGTTGGATCTCTTTGAGGGGCTAGTCCGCGAGTAATTGAAGTCACTGACTGACATAGTTCTTTCTGGTATGTCGCTCACCACCGGCCGTGCGCTCTGTGGCCGCGTCACGTTGGGACCATCAATGCTGTATGTCCGGGCAGAGAGAGGCCTCTGCTGTCCCGATATTACTGCTGCAGCTCTTCCCATTGAATGCAAATCTCTGTATGTTAAGTAGTCCCCTTCAGGAACTTGGGCTCGTCTTGAAGGTCCACTATCCCCAACATTTATGGAAGCTGTAGAAGATACACTGCTCTGCCTTTGAAGAGTGTGCCTGGTTGCTCCTGGGAGCAGTCTGTCACCTGGTGGAACAGCCCACAGATCTGCATGTCTCCCAGCCATCCGCTGGTGAGTGTTGTACACAGCGCTGGCCCGGACATTGTTATGATTGGAGAAATTCATGTTGCCAGAATGCTTTACATAACTGGGAGTTTCTGTACTGTCAGACCTAAGCAGACGTGAAGGAGGTAAAGTGCCTTGTTCTACTTGGGTGTTTTGTTTCTGGGGCCACAAGGCATCTTTTGCTGCTGCACTGCTGCTGTACTGAATATTATATTGGGGAGCACAGAGCATCTGTGCACCACCTGTCACTGATCCCCTCACTATATTAGCACCTTCAGGATTGTGATTTGAGTCAAACTTGAACACCGTTTTTGTAGAAGATACTAAATCAGATGATGATGATGATCCAGGAAAAACCTGTAAAGGTTGATCATAGAGAAGAGTAGCAGATTTACTTCGGACTATGTTTTTACCATCTGCAGTATCAGATCCTGATTTTACCACTGAGTTTGGCTGTTGCGATCCATTCTCATTTACAGTATCATAGATTTTCAGCCCACCACTGTCCATACTTGTGATGCTGTGAGATTTCATCACAGGACCACTTCTCTGTGGGGATAAATCTTCAGTGCTTCTAGAAACAGACAGCTCAGCAGAATCCCCATCAACTGTAGTGCTTTTTGCTAGTTTGTCTTTACTGGGAGACTGAATTGCTTCCTCAGCATGTCCATTTACTTTATTTATACGATATTTATTTCCATTTTCCAAGCGCTCACTTTCTTCTTTTACGTTGTTATTGAGAAAGCCCATTACTGAAACCATTTTTTGTGTTTCTGACTTTTCTACAGGAACTGGCACTGCCTCTTCACTAACCAGTTTATTGATATTCATGTTTATTTGGTCTAATTTGTGAGACTCCTCCATAGGAGTGCTTAGATCAACACCTTTTCCTATCAGGCCTAATCTTTCTTCAATGCTTAATTCATATTCAGACAAATTTGTAACCTTTTCTTGCATATTTAGTTTTTCTTCCAATTCCCCTCCATTTTGCAAAAGATTCAAATTTTCATCTTCTCGCCTGGAAAAAAAAAAGATGGCTCCTAAAGAAATTCTCCTAAGAAGGAATGTATTTCTCTTAAGAATCCTTTTAGAAAAAAAATTACCAGTAATGTACAACTATGCTGCACACAGAAAACAGGACAAAGAAAGAGATTCATGATTTACTATTTTATATTGAAGAAATGTTATATAGAGAGCTCACTTGGGCAATGTTTTTATGTCATGTCGTTTCAGAAGTTTGTTTAAACTCCACAAGAATAATTGAAAACAGTTCGAAAGTTTCAAGAAGAACAAAGTGCCAATAACCTAAGTTATTTTATTATAGTAATTTCACAATTACAAACCGCACCTGATTATAAGCCGCAGCCCTGGGTGTCGGCAATGTTTAGGTCTTTGTCCATATATAAGCCGCATCTGATTAAAAGCTGCTCTGTCATTCGCAGTGAGGATCCGTGTGCAACAAAGTTGCCAATTAGTAACAGAACCGTGGGATCGCAGGGTTTAGTGGCTCAGCTTGGGCCGTGCGGGCTCGGCCCACTCGGGAATGCCAACAGGGCCAAGGTGGCCCAGCTTGGCGCTGCCGCTTGGTGGGGCCGCTCAGGGTCAGTGGCCGCTGCCACCACCGGGCTCACTCACCCCAGCCCGGCGCTGCTCCGCAGCAGCAAGCAGGGATGGAGCCCACCAGCACCCGCGGTGGCAAGCAGGGATGGAGCCCACTCGCTACCGCAACGCCAGCGGGAGGAGGGCACGGAGCCCCTCGCCTCCCCCCGGGCTGCAGGGCTGGCAGGAGAGAGCCTCATGCCTTCTCCCCGCGCTGTCGGCACAGAGTCCACCTCCACCTGCCGCCCAACAGAGTAACGAATTTTTAACAATCACCCAATCCCGGGTTTTACTGGCAGGTGCTCAGCTTGGCATCCTGCATGGTACTTCTGGGCTTTGAAATTTCCAAACTTTTTTCATATATTGGCCAGTCCTGAGTGTAAGCCGCATTTCCGTATTGGGAGCAAAATTTCAGTCAAAACGGTGTGGCTTATAATAGTGAAATTACTGTAATTTCTTTTAACTGTTGCCATTTTGGACAATTTTCTTGTTTGCATTAGCAGTTTTTATGAAAAATGGTACTTTTTAACTAAAACCCCAAGAAGACTCACCACCTGTAATTTCATTCTTTTTAAGTTTTCAAGAATTTTTAATAGTCATATTAGCAATCAAATTGATTTTCAAAATTAAGCAAATAAAAACACAGAGCTTTTAAAATGGTATATTGATGTTAGAACTTAGAAAGATAAAATTATTATGCCCTTTTATTATTATTTATTATTATTTATTATTAAGAGAAATGAGAACCATGTATACTAAAGTTAGTCTCTGAAAGAGTTCTTTTTTTGAGAACTTCCTTAACCTTAAGAGAACATTATTAACCTTATTATAAAACACTGAAATTTTAAATATTAAATGAATGATAGATGAATTAATTAAAGGAAGGAAACACCATATAAAACATTAATTAACATTTTTCCAATATATTTTCTTAGTGGTCTACAGTATCTTACAAACCTGATTTTGGGTAAGACAGCAGCATGTGTTTCTTTGTCAGGAGAACAGACAGAAATATCTTGGCTACTATCAGTATTTAAAGAAACAGAATCTGACATTCGAGAAGGAGAGGAACAGTTGCTGTTATTCTGATTACTATTGTGGGTAGCTTCATCTGATAAGGAATCAGTATCTTTTGAATCATCTGAAATAAAAATTTGCCAATTTAGTTAGACACACAGATCTTATATTAATAGCCGTTTCATGTATGTATGTATAGTATTTAGAAACTGTCTCTTGTTCTTCAGTAATTCTTACTACCAGGAACTAAAATACAAACTAGCACTGTTGCAAAGTTAATTTAAACTTACAAAATACTGTTGGAAATAGTTCCTATTATAAAAAAAATTGGCCTAATGTAAACAGCCCTTATCTGTTAATTAAATCTAAATTTTACTTTATTCCCACTTTCCTAGTTGTACACAAGTGCTATATTACTGAATACTTCCTTAAAATATCTATTAAATCATACTTCTGTTACTGTAAGGATTCCAAAATTGTCAACTACATGAGTCTATTGGCCTCAAAGAAAATGAGGCACTCTGCTTCACATGCAGTATTTTGAAAGCGTACACCACTCCTGATTTTGAACATTCTGTCATTATTAAAGTTGTTTATTAGACCAAGTACTCTGGAACCATCTAGATCACTTGGTAAGCTTTGTATAGCTTTTTAGTAAAGTAAAAAATCAGCAATGAAAAATATTCTTCTGCAGATTTTGAATTCAATGCATTCCCATGCTTGGCAGATCCCTTAGGACAACATTTTCAGAGTAATTTATCCCTGGTGCACATAGATTCTTGCATATGTATGCATACTTACATACTACATCCACATAAAAATAATTTCTCTGGGGAAATTCAAGCCAGTTGTGATTCTGACATGAGCGTAAAAACAAATACATTTAAATTTTTGCTTCAAGCCAGTTACAGGTGCCAAACACATACATTTTGTGGACCTAACGTCTGTCTTCAGACAGAAAGAAGTTTTGACCTGGTACTTTAGACAGACATAAAAATCCAAGAACAGCATTGATAAGCATCCACCTTTTCATCTGTATGTGATCCTCAGCAGACTTCCTGCAATCTCATCTTTTTACATCTAATGTCTAGGAAAGCCATTTTTGCTGGAAGTACTAGACTTAGGTACCATATGAAGCAAAATATTATTTGCTATCCTCTTTCTCTATCATGTTTTCTCCGAATCCTAGGCCATTTCTTACTCTTAAGGAAATGGTTACCCAGACCAAAGTTATATTTCAGAGAATATAAAATTTAGTTAGCAAAAAAAAAAAAAAGTTCAGAATTTTCATGTTAGAAGAGCAAAGAAAAATAAAAAGTAAAACAACTCTGGCGAAAGAAGAGAGCACAGCTTCTGTAGAGAAATTTAAATGAGTGATATTACTGACTATAGCAGCAGTTACAGCAACTGCATATCGCAGCAAGAATTCACAAAATCTGGGTGAAGGGGGAGTTAGAGTATTTCCAATATAAATACTACTTTCTGCATTCATTTTCTTAAGAACATCAAGAGTGCGTTCAAGCTCAAAACCCCCCAAAATAGACAACCCTTCTCTTCCTGTCTGATTTAAAATGACAAGAATCAAGAAAATTAGGTGATCAACACAGGTTTCTCTAGCATGCACTCAAGTATATGCAATGTTTTCCTGCTTTCATTGCTTAACTAGGAAAATTTTTTTTAAAAACATACAAATTAAGCCTACTTTTACCTAATTTAATTTGAAAAACTAGCCACTTTGAAATTGTCCAAGTCAAAACACTTCCAATGCTTTTTATGGTATCTCACCTTTTTTGCTATTGCTTAGGGCTACCACTTTTGGTTGGTTTATGGAGGTTTCTATCAGTGGTGGTCGCATTTCTGCCATTTTCATCTCTTCATCAGAGGAGAGTTCTTCTGACTCCTGCTAAAGGAAAAACAGCTTTATGCTGTCCATTTTGAAGAGCAGCTGAAAGGTAAGTAAATGCTATCTAAACTATCACCCACTAAACAATAAAGGGGTTATAAATGAGCCACATAACATGGGCAAAGCAAAACAACTTTGTAATGCATCTGTAGTGCATGTCAACTGCATTATATTTCAGAAGTAGCACTTGCAGACTTGCACTGTCACAGCTGAACTCTGTGGGATGACACTCAGAGAGGTAACTTTAACTGCAAAAAATACTTGGAGCAAGCAGATGAAGCCTTTATTCCACCACTGGAGAGAGCATCTAGTTAAGTCTGAGTCACAAAGTGATCACTGAACCAGCAAACACCACAGACTGACCAGACAGGTATTGGTTTTGAACAAAAGAGCTCAAACTGAAACAGCTATAGAGTAGTTATGACCAAAACAATCCTAGGAATGGAAAGATATGCTGTGAATAAAGACTGCGGGAGCTTGGCTTGCCTTGCCTAGTCTATCTAACAGAAACAGAGTAAGGATAGCTTGTTAGAGGTAAATTCCAAAAGGAAAAGAAGTTATTTAACTTAAGAGCAATGGCAGAGAAATAAAGCAATGCTGAATACATTTAAGCTAGTAATCACTTGTTTCTGGACCAAAAGATGGAACTCAGTGCACTTATGAGCGAGATTAATAGACAAAGCTGCTGCAAGAGCAGCCAGGCAACTGATTCAGTATCCTACTGCTAGCCCTATATTCATTTATCTTCAAAACCCAATTGTTTTCAGTAATATTTTGAACAAACAAACCCCAAAAAACCTCCTTTCCTCAAAGTGGAAACTTCTTTCTAATAAACATGCTACGCTTCCAGCTACAAAACCCATGTTGCAAATTGCAAAAATAGAGTCCAACAATATTCACTTTTCCTTCCTGTTTTGGAACACTTAATGCATGGAACCTATTGGAGCACCACCTTCCCATGATACCAATTGCTGACCAGTTCTTAGGACTGCAGGAAGGACAAACTTGGCTGAGATGCAGCAAACAAGCTGTGATAGCCATAACTAAAAATAAAAAATAAAAATCCATTGGCTTTTCTCTACAATCCAAACAGGCAACCTGTTCACTGCATCTACCACACTCCATTCCTCTTGGATAAGACATACAAGTGTAATCAATGCTGTAATGAAAAGCTTACACACTGGCAAAGCTTAGCTATCCGGATTCTGCAACAGTGTTATCAGCAGGAAATAAGGAAATATACGGAAACAAGGACTTCACTGTACCTGACTCCTGTACTTACTACAAATAAGTTTACTACAAAGCTAAAAATAATTGCTGTCACTATCATTAGACCTCTATCATGATCTTCTGAAATCACATTATAAAATTAAAGAAAAAATGTCAATACCAGTATTTTCACAAAGAATGTAGAAGCAGGAAAACACCAGTGGGGAAGTGGCCAGTGACAGACACAACTGCCTGTCACTCAAGACCTTTCACTGTATGATATAGGCACATCCCACAGGTTACACAACATGGGCAAAAAAAAAATCGCTTGAGAAATTATGAATAAAGTATTTTACAGGTTATGACTGGGAACTGATTAAATTACAACTTCCAAAATTTGTCATAAATATCAAGCTTTCTAAATAAATAAATACATGGTGTTTGACAGAGAGATGCAAAGTTCAGAAGTTTAAAATCCTTCACTTTAAGAGGTAAGTATATTCCAAGTAATATTCCTGACAGCTCACTAGTAAACACAAAGGAATAAATATTTTTAAACCCATCTTCCACTTTTCATTTGAAATGTGTATACTCACTTGGATACAGAAACTTTTTATTGCTACCACCAATCTGACATTTTCTCATTTCAGCAACAATTAAAAGTGATTATTTAACAAAGTACTGACAGTCCAATAATTGGAGAATTCTACTAAAGTAAGTCTTTTCACAGTGTATAGCATTCATTAACTGAGTTTGCATTAATTTTCTTTAAATACATGCATCTTTTATGATGAACTTTTTATTAGCTGTTTCAACTTTTACTTAACAAAATCTGAAGGAGAAAAATAGTGTATCTAAAACCATCTGATTTTACAATATTTATGGAGGGCAATTTTCTTCTATTGTTAACAGAAATTTTCATCTCCTAGAAGAACAAATTCAATACAACACCAGCCCAATTCTGACTGCTGTAATGCTCATTCCAATGCCGTACCTCAAGCATGTCTTCATGGTTGACAATTGTTTTCGTGTTCTGCAGGGTTTTAACAAGTGCATTCATCTGTGAATTTGCAGTGCTGTGCTCAGCTTCTGGTTCACTAGGCTTCTGCACAGAGCTTCCTGCTGAATATTGCTTTCTCTCATCTGCTTTGTTCTTTATTGAAGCAATTTCTGAGGTCTACGGAATTAAGAATATTAGCAGAGAAAGCATGCTGAAACATTTTTAGCAACATATAAAGCCAGCATTATATATTTTGGAAAAATACGGAATGGAAAAATCTGAGCTCCGAAATTATAAAGAACAAAATGCACCAGGTATGAAATGCTAAGCAAACACCATAGATAACTAAGGTGCAGGCACTACCCCGTGTCAATATGTACCACTATATTTCCAGTGAAATGAAAAAAAATCAAAAGACCAATACCTACAATGATTCTACATGAGGACCAAAAAAATAGTCCTATCTTCTATCATACCACATCAAGCTCTTAGAGACCTGGGACACTTTTGACAGCCTGCTATTACTGCTTGTTACCACACAAAACCTTCAGTTATGAACAGTAAATGCCTTAGAGATTATTCAAATTGCATTGTGAAGTCTGGCAGATGAAAGAGGATCAGAGGATGACAAAGATGCCATCCTCCAGAAACCAAAGAAGGCAGCTCCTTAACACATCTGCAGTTTGTATTTGCCTGAGAATTACTTTTCTTGTTTTTGGTGCAGGAGGAAGACTGCTACTGCAAACCAGATGTTAATTACAGACCTCCTTAGGTAGGGAAGCAGTAAACTGGTACTGCAATCTAACCATTTTTCTTGCTAAAGTGTCAGAGGGGAGGGAGAAGAGAATTAAAAGGAATCAATGACACATTAATCTTTGGAATTTCATGCAAAACCGGAAGAAAATGCTATCTCTAACCTTTACCCCCACATCTTTTACACAAACTGTCTGGACTTCTCGTTTGGACTCCTTGGCAGCATCTTCAGTAGATTCTTCATCCTTTAGTCTATGTACAATTGTCTGGACTGTTTTAACCATGTTCTTCAGTTCATCAGGATATGGAGTTGGGTATCTCTTCAGATTGCCCTCCTGTATAACAAAAAGCAGTAAGGTTCTACATTTATTTAAATGTCAGAACTAATACATAAGCTTTAAAACAAATAATTAATTAGGCCAAACCACTGAATACTCTAGAATCTCCATCCTGATAGTCATGTCTGTCTGCACTGAGGCAGACATAAGCTTATACAACCAGGCAAGATTATTAATCACTTTCACTCCCTTTCCCCCAACCAAAGACCAAAGATTCCAAGCAAGGATTAAGCCAACTGTAATTCACTTAAAATAGAATCAGGATTTATCATGGTTTCCCCACTTGTTCTCCACAGCACCATTAGTCAGGCAGCACCCCAGTTAGGCCCTACATTGCCATGTATCAGCTTGAGTTCTTCCCTTGTGCCCTGCTGAAAGTGATCAGGCCAAATAATGCCCAAACTAAAAGCAAACACAACAAAAAACTCCAAATCATAGTGTTTCATCCTCCTAAATACTCTAAACTGATGACTTGATTTATTCAGCAGAGTGAAACCCAAAACGAAAGCAAGGAAAAGGTTGAGACTAAGGGTAGAAGTAACAGGGAGGGAAGCACCCAGTATGCAAAAATAAATTAAATACTAACCCGAGGTGGTGCCTCTCTCTCATCTTTGTCTTCATCACACTCAAATGCCACCTGAGCACGCTGTTTCCTCTGTTCCTCCCACAGAGATGGATTGAAACTTTCATTATCAGAAATGAACATAACTGAAAAAAAGCCCCGAAGAAGTTCTTATAAGAATAGGCTACACTATGCAGAAGAAAATGTACTCTTTTCCTTTCTCTTAGGTGGAATTGGTATGCTTTTGTATTTATTATTTTCAGAAAATAAAAGACTAACAGCACCATTAATAGAAGGTTAGATGCAATGCCACACAATGCCACTGCTTTAGGAATTTGGCTGTACTTTTATATTAGGGAATCTCTGTCTTTGAAAAGAAAATCGTATGCTTAGCTGTACACTAGTCTTAAAATTCACACTTGAAAATTTTCAGCAGAACTCTGATAAATGTTTTTATTCTACATATATATATTAAATAATGTATTTGTGTGTACATATATATACATGAATTGTATTTCTATAGATTTATATTAACCTATTATGAGTGCTTAACATGATTAAGCACAGGCAAGAACATTAATCTGATTTCATTTAATGAAAATTTAAAAATTAAAACTAAGAATGACTTAGTGACAAAAATCTGCATTCTTACTAATCCTAAAGTAGTGTAAGTATCTGAAACTGAGTTAATCTGCATGATTTTGCAACAGTTGTGCAGTCGACAGGGGCTTTAGATGCAAGCATTTCTTGCTTAACTTTACAAGAGATTAAAAAAAACCTTGTAGGTACCTGATTGCTCTTATTTTAGCATGTCTTGGTCCTATATCAGCCAGGTTCTACTTTTAGCATGACAAATAGTCTAATAAATTTGCCACTACCATCCAGAAAATGTATATCCTTCACTAGCAATACCAAGACTGCTCATACTAACCTCTTCTTTGCCTGACATAGAATAATACTTAATTATAGGGCTCAGTAGGTGCAATGGAATATTCATTACTCTGCATTTATTGCCGAGTAATGAATTTTCACACTTCTGAAAATATTATAATAAACTTCACTATTACTAAGATTTCCTGACCAAAAGCCAACTTAATAACTCTATTGAACCTTAAATCTTCCTTTATTCAGACAGGTATTCTGTCAGCTTAAACATATAATCAGTTCTTTCATTGTCTACAGAAAATCCAGAATCTGAGAAAAATGGAGGGAACATTTTCAGGAACAGTCTTGAGCTTCATTGAATCTCTCAATTCTCACATCCTATCAGAAGTATTACAAATACATTAGAAGGCACTAAAAGTGATGCACAGCTTACTGCTTTTGATTATGTTTTTTACTACTTCTCTGTCAGTGTACTAGACACATGTGCCATGGAACAAGAAATGTTGCAACTTGTCAGTTTCTAATTATTTCCATTAATATATTGCCCCCCTTCATTTCTTTTAAAGCAGCACAAGCTTTTTCCTTTTTCTTGCAAGGGAAAAAATGTAGAAAAATAAAGTTATTCAGCTCTCTTTCCGTAAGTCCTGTTTGGCTTGCTACTGCAACGTTACTTGTTTCCTTAACTACTTCACAACTGTGCTGAAATAACTTCCTGGTAACAGCTTAAAATGTTGTGCCTAACCTTTAATAAAAACAGCTCAAACTATATGTGAGCAATATGCTTTTTCTGGGCTGACTTTTTTTTTTATTTCAAAATAAACCAGAGAATGCCATGTACTTTTCAAAAAATACATACTTGGTAATGGAGGAAACATTTTGCTAAAATAGTCAGTTGGAATCTAATGCTTAAGAGAATTTCAGTCCAAATCATTAGGCCACGTCGGAAGGAAGAGGGTGTCAGGTTGGGAGTGGCAAGCACCACAGAACATGTTCCTGTCCATTTCTCACCTTATTCACTGAAATAGTTTCATCTAGAATTTACCAACATCTAAATCTCATTAAGTTACTGTTCTCATTCATCAGACACAACTCATCATCTCTTTCAAGTATACTCCAAACTTGTATTTAAGCTTTATTTAGTGAAAATCATATTAGCAGTAAGACTTTCCATTGTTATTTTCAAAAGTGATCACTGTGACAGTAATTTCAGAAATTCCTTACCCTCCTCAGTCCTTGGTTGCTGAGGGAACATGTAATTAGTAAGTACTGTCTTCTGTGTATCAGGGTCAGCTTCTTTTTGAAGAGGAATAAGAGGTTTAGACTAGAAAGTAAATGAAAGAAGGATATGTTATGAGGACATATATATGCATACATACATATATAAAAGTAAATATGACCTACATATCACAGGGCATGCCTGTCCCATGACTTTGAAGACCATTCTCCTCTGAATAATTTTCACAAAAAAACATTTCTCCTCTGAATAATTTTCACAAAATGAAGATATTAATATGTCTGTATTTGACTGATGACAGGCTTTTTGACTGAGGACAAACTCACCAACAGCTTTTGTGAAAAGAAAACACTAGATTCTGACAGCCCCGTATGCCTTAATGCCGTTCAGAAAATCAGCTTAAAACATAAAAGGCAAAATGAGTTATTGCACGAGTTATTGTTTAACACCTTCAAAGTTGAACAGTCACACAGTTCAAAGGTACAGCAAGAAACCTAACTCAAAACCAGGCATACTGATTTTCCTGACTGGTATAGCTGTGAAAGCAACAGCAGGCTACATATAAGTTCAATCTTACCAAGCACTAACTCTCCTTTGTAAATTAGCCTGAACAGACAAAAATGACAACAACAAAACAAAAAAAAAAACCCAAAATCTAACAACAAACAAAAACAAGACAAAACAAAAATAAAACAAAAACGCAAAACACAAACAAACAAAAAACCCTCCACAAACCCAGAAAAAACACAACAAAACCAAAAGCTAACGGACAAAAAACTTTCCAACATCTGTTAAATTGTATTTCCCCATAGTATAGAACTCCAGAATTATGAGTCTAGAGACAGGTAAGCTCAGTATTGGTTACTTCAGGAAACTTGACATAGTAATGTCAAGAAAGTATTGATGTACACAGTACTAGGTCTCTTTATGTAACAGATGCCTTTGTCCTTGTCAATTCCATTAGGAAAGAAGTCAATAATCTTTTATTTTCAATACTAAAAAATCTTACCTGATTGTCTGATAGCCACATAGCAGTGAGTTGTTGCAGTTTTGTAAAGGTAAATGGTAAATTCTTCAGTCTGTAAATTACAAGAATTTAGGTAAACACATTTAGCCATACTGTTAAGACTTTACACAATCCTGCATTAGCCTGTAAGATATTTTAAAAGGACATATGCATATGAAGCTATCTTATTAAATACTGAGAGCTGAAAGTCTACAGCATGACAGCATGTAATTTAAATTCAAATTTAAAATAACCTAAACAAACAAGGAAAACTTGCGTCTGGCCAGTTTAGCAAGTAGCTTAAAAATAAATAAGTGGCACTGTAACTTGAAATTTAATTCAACTGGGTGACTTGAATACAAAGATAATTAACATGAATTAATAAACATGAACCCTCACTATTTTATCACCATTTATGCCAACTAAGGAAAACTATGCTACACCTAAAAATCAGACTTTTTTCTCAAAGGTACATGTACGGGGAAGGGGCTGTCCTGGATAGTGGGTGCCCTGGCAGTAATGGATAAATCAAGCCACAGATAGAGTACAGAGAAGCTGGACTGACATAACAGGACGTGTGCACTGCTAGACTTCTCTCTCCCAGTATACTTCAATTCTATAAATCAACAATACCCCAAAGCTAAACATTTTGTCTATTTTTGATTACCATCTCTAATAAAACACAACTCTATTCCCCTAGAACACATACTATCCTATGATACTGTTGGGTACTCCATATGCAGTTCAAGAAGCTATTAATCTTTAAGAATCAAAAGTTTTATGCAACTAACCAAAGCAATTCCCTAGAAAAACTAATGTAGTGAAGCTGCACTCCAATGCACAGCCAAGTCATTAATATAATGGAACTCCAAAATCCAGAACACAACAATAATTCATTAAATACATTTCAGTCAGCTTCTGAGCTATGTGTGAGATAAGGAAAGATACCCATAGTGTATTTGTAACAATCCCTCTACATTATCATTGCATTTTATACAACTTCTACTTGAAAAGCATTCACAAACCTATTGTCACTCAGATTGATGACTTTTAATTTCTGCATATCACCCATTTCTTCAGGGAGAAATTCAAGCTTATTAGAATGCAGAAACAACACTGTTACATGTTTCCAGTTTCCGATCTAAAAAAAAAGAAGGTCCACAATGAATTAATTCATTTTCACAACATAAATATGAAAATTTTTAAAACAACTAGCATTGAGACTGTTTTGTCTTGAAAGTTTATTGTTACACACTAACCTTTTAGTTTCAACACACAGCAATAAATTCCTACTTGTTGCTTAAAAAAATTAGATTTCATTATTTATAAACTTGTAAATAATTCGTATACATCCTCCCTTGAAAACATACACCAAAAAAATCCTCTCAAAAATTACTGATTGTTCACAAGTTGCACAGATTATATAAACACATTAAAATATTCATTTTTTGACTTTCAATAAACACATACCTCTGATGGCAATTGAGTTAAAAAGTTATGATCTGCAGCAAATGTTCTTATATTTGAGAGCTGACCAACAGATGAAGGCAGTGTTTCAATCTCATTGAAACTACAGTCCAGTTCTTCTACTGATATTAACCTAAAAAAAAAAAAAATTAACTCCTCCATACAGACTAAGTAATCCAACATTAATTTAACACCTGCAGTTTAAATGAAGTTAGTATCACCATTAATCATTTCAAATGTAGTCCAAAATCAACCCTATGTAATTAAAATCCAAGAAGAATCCTTTACTGATGGCCTAAAATGTGTTTTAGGGTGGTTGTGTCTTCTTGTTAGTTGATTGCAGGATTTTTGGTTCTGTTTTGAACTTGCTTATTTTTTAAAAATCTCCTTTACACCGTCCTCACAATGAAAACAGTGAGGCCAGCAACACTGAGTGCTTGTGTAGTACAGTAATTTCACTATTACAAGCCACACTGACTATAAGCCGCATCTCTGGGTGTTGGCAAACATTCTGTTCTTTGTCCATACACAAGCCGCACCCAATTATAAGCCGCTCTGTCATTCGCAGCGAGGATCCACGTGCAACAAAGTTGCCAAATAGTAACAGAATCGTGGGATGGCGGGATTTACTGGCTTGGCCCTGCCTGGGGCAGCCACCAGGGACCGGCCCCAGCCCCACTTGCCACAGCTGCCAGGAAGCGGGAGAGCGGTGTGCCCGGCCGCCACTGCCGCCGTGCTTATCAGGGTTGAGCAGCACCACTGTGCTTGTGGGAGACAAGTGGTGCTGCCGCGCTTGCGGGGGGCAAGCGGCAGTGCCGTGCTTGCCAGGGGCGAGCGGCGCTGCTGCGTTTATCGGGGCTGGGCAGTGCTGCTGCGCTTTCGGGGGCGGGCAGCACTGCTGCGCTTGCAAACTCTCACTTCCGGGTTTGGAAACTTCCTAAATTTGTTAATATATTAGCCGCTCTGGAGTGTATGCTGCACTTCCGGATTGGGAGCTAAATTTTAGTCAAAATGGTGTGGCTTGTAATCATGAAATTACTGTACATGACAACATGTCACTGTAAGGCATTAAGAACATTCAGAATGGGACAGACTATAGTAAAATCAGAGTCAAGTGCAGTTTTTGGACAAGCAAAGAATTTCAAGAGTTAGAGATTGTGAATATAAGAATCTGGCAGTACTTTATAAACTCTGACAACAAAAGATAATCTATATTAATTAAAATACATGAAAAAATTGGAAGACATTGTACAATTGTACAGCACTTAATTTTGAGCCAATTATTTTTGCTATTTGCAAGTTTTAAATTAAATTGCTGAATACCAAAATTTATATTAAAAAACTTGCTAATGGTCAGCTGAAAATTCTCCATATATATATATATATATAACACAAGATAAATACATGTTGATATTTAGTTTTTACAAAATTTTTGAGATTGGGCAATCATTTGCAATATCTACCACAACCATGTTACTGTCAAAAAAAAACAGTTTCAGGAAGCTAACTGACTCTAGTATCTTGTTTTCTATTACATTCAATTTTCGCTTTATACATTGGTGGCTGCATTATGTAAGGAACATACATCCTTTGGTATTAAGTAGGAACATACATGCTGCAAAGTAGAACTAAGATATGAAAACACTTTCTTGAAACTTTATTAGGACATTAACCTACAGAAGAAATTAAATCAAGTAGTTATAAAAAACTCTGAAAGAGGAGCCACTGTTACAGAAAAGTATTTTCAGAAAGGCAATTAAACTTCTTATTTTGGTGAAATACCTACCCTCCTATGGAGTCAGGCAAATAAATTAACTGGTTTTCATCAATTTTAAGTGTTGTCACCTTTTTCAGAGAACCTATAAGAGGAACAATTAAATAAAAATGGACATTTGAGTTCATTAAGCTGAGTCTGAACTTTAAATTGAGAGGGGGAAAACATGGGCAAGCAACCACATCTCTATTCCCTGGCATGCCTACAGTGGAAATAAGGAGATGAGCTTATAGAACTTGTTTGCCAGTTTACAGTATGCCAACCATTTGGGTAGGTCGGTGGGGGCAGGGACAAAAAGAAATAGTTTGGGTTTTTTTCTGATAGAGACGGCAGTTTTTCATCAATTTACAAACGACTGTATAAAGTAAAGAATGCTCCAAAACAATTTTAAGTTATTATTCAGCCATGTATTACAGCTTTATCAAGAACTGGCACTTCTACTCAACTGAAACAGATCTAGAATGTCATTTTTGCATTTTCAAGTGCTCTGTGTCTGAACTACAGGCTTTTAAAAACATGAATTAATTTGAATACAAACCAATAGACTCTGGCAGCTGCTGAAGTGAATTACTGGATAACAGTAGATCTTGCAGGCTTTCACAACCTGAAATACCTTCTTCGACTACTTCAATGTTGTTTTTAGAAACATCCAAGTAAGTCAGTTGTTTCAAAGTGCCTATAAACTACAAGTAAGAGAAAATAATGTGTTCTAGAAAGTGCAAGTTCAAAACAAAAAATCCAGCAGATTTGACCTCTCAAGTCTAATGCAAGAGGAAAAGAATTAGAGTACTGAAATACAATTTTATGCAAAATACACAAAGTTTCGGATGAAGTATTTTGTGCAGATAAGCACAGCTGATGTTTTTGCACATACAGACACCCCACAGTAGCTCTGCGCATCCCTAAAGTCAGTCTTCTGCATATTCAACGGTTTGATTCAGTTACCATGAATCAAGTAATTGAAGCTTTAGAAGAGACTTCAGAAAGACACACATAATGTGAGGACATCATTATGCTCCAGGAGACTTTTAATGCTCATTTTTGCCTTTTGTGTAAAACTGCCTCCTCTAAAACAACGATGAAACCCTAATTGTACTAAACTGAAAGAAACAAGGCAAAATATAAGCGTGCATTACCATCCCATATGAATCAAGCATAAGCTTGAAATTCATGCACACTACTCTATTAAAATCTTCATTTTCAGAAATGCAATTTTATTTTACTGCAAAACACAGTTGAGCTTATATTTTGCAATCAAACCATTCAACTGTCTAAGAGTTAGCTGATGGAAAAACAGTAGTAAAGACTACTGATTAGGCAGGAATGCCACATTTCATATGACAGGTTGTGATTTTAAGGTTAAAACCAAGCCAGCTGTTTCCCAAATTTCAAATATTCATTTACTAGTTTGCTACAACTTAAGCAAAGGTTCTCAAGCACTGTAATAATAGGTCAGCCTGGACCACATGTAATCCTGAAAGATGTCAGGAACCCACACTAAATCAACAGACTGTTTTCTCAGGAACTGGCTATGCTCCCTGTTTCCACAGCACCAGAATTGGTACCACTTGTTTTACAGCTGTGACCAGCAAAAATCCACACACCACATTTATCCTGTATATTCCTGCTTTCTGTTTAACACAGAATAATCTCTTTTTGGAAGGGCCATTCAAACCAAATAAATTTGATTTAAGATTTTTACTAGCTTTCCTGAATTGCAACATAATTTTTAGATGAGAAATATATAACATTCAATGAGAAAAAAAAAGAACCAAAAAGCTGTGAAAGTAGCTCTCATGATCAGTGATAATTTCTAAGTGGACTAGTTAAGCATTCAAGTGCCATTTAGCTTTTGGCTTTAAGTAACACTAAAATTACATGACAATTTCAACATACGTGATCACTGACAAAGCAAGCACCTGTATAATTTAAAATACTCTATGTGTAACACAGCAAAAGAACTTACCCCAGGAATAAGTGTTAATCTATTACCATCCATCCAAAATTCCTTTAATCCACTCAGTTGTTCAAGTACTTCAGGCTGTAATGGGAAGCCATTTTAAAAAAAATTATGAAAAAACCCCAATGAACAGCAAAAACAACTCCGGTGATTTATCTATTGCAACTTTAGTAACGCATTACTGTACCTGTTATACCCCCTTCTTTCACTAGGTCATCAAATAAAGCCCAGATAATTTGCTTTTGAAATCAAAATTTATACCAGATACTTAAAAACATTGAAGAACTTGACCTCAGCACTAAATTATCTTTAGAGAAAGGCTTTCTGATGATATGCTTTTACAGAAAGTGTTACTTTTCAACAGGCACTGTTGAAAACTGTAAGCACATGTTACATGTACAATTTTGATGGAAGAGGTCTAAAAACCCTTAAATTTCATCAACTCAGAGGACTTGTTTTTCAAAAACCCCAGTAATTTTTTGGTTTGGGGGAAAATCAAAACAAATTTTATTTTTCTATTAACAAAGGTTGCATTTCCATGATACAAGCAAACCACTCCATCCATAAAATTAAGTGTGAGATTGTGTTTCCACTATAACTTACTGTTAAAAGTGTCTTGTTTATCAGGGAAAGAACCCTTCTTGATAAACATTCATGCTGCATATGCCTTCCTATTTAAACTACCCTCCTGAGAAACTAATCCTAAATAGGTACTACAGCACTTTAATAAGTACAGCCAAGTTCAGATCAATGCTAAGTTTTGTTATACAGTAAATAGATATGATTTCTGCTTAAGTTGCAATCCTGACTCCCAATTAATTTTCCAAGATGAAGCTGTAATTTAAACATTAGTTTAAGGCTCCCACACAAGTATATATCCTGTGATGAGACAATGGCAGTCATTGTAAGGGCTAGATGTTTAACCATAATAATGAAAAATTCCTTAAATACACTCCCCATTTTTCCAAACCATGTCACTAGGCAAGTGTTCAGCTCTGCACATTCTACTAGTGGCACACAAAGGCTTGGCTCTATTGTGTTGCAGGTCAGCAAGTTTCATTATACTTCTATTTCAATTCCTTTACTCTGGAAATTACTTCTGAAAATGCAGAGAGATGTTATGTGACTCTTAAATACAAGATATATTTGCCTGTGAGACCACAAACGGGAAACAAGTCAATACATGAAGGAAAAATCAGAGAACCTCAACTGTAAATACTGCTTTGAACAACATTCAAATTTAATAACCCTTGGATCTAAAAGGTTTGTGCACAAAAATAAAAGCAGGTTATGCACAAAATTGTAACATTCAATGCATGATAATCAATAAGTGTTTAGAATTTATTCTAAGCCAAACCATTATGTTTATAACTCAAACATATACAACTATTAATTATTTACCAGTATAGTAACCACACTATATAAGTGTTATTTTTAAACAGAGTAGAAGCATACTCTCATTCATAAGATCACACATACAATTTTTGTAACAGGCTCCATAAAATAGTTTTAAGGTATAAATAACTCTTAGTATCAGAACTCTTAAGATGATGTTCATGTTTTTGTATTTGTTAAAAACTGATCAAAGGATAAGAAGATTTATAAAAGATGCAGAGCTCTTTTACTAAGGCAAAACTCACCACTTCTGTGAATTCATTACTTCCTAAGTCCAGTCTCTCCAACTGAGTCAGTCTGGACATGGTTCTGCACAGGAAGGGGATTAATAAAAAATTAGATCTAAGAAAATACTAGCTACATCAAATCTCACAGATTTACAGTCTAGTAATCAGTATTAAGTAATGATATTATTCTGTAACTGGAACCAGGTACATATTACTGATCCTGCACATTGCTGAGTGCCACACAGAGTACATTGCAACACACGTGAAGCTGCAAAATGAGCTTGCAAAAACTAAAGACCAGTAAAGAAATCTTCATGATAAAGATTAATGCAATGGCACATCTCTTCTCTTGAGTGGTTCAGCTTTTTATGTCTAGTCACAGTACGTCCATTCAGCAGCCAAAGGGTGGTTAACTACATGTTTTTTTTCTTGAAGAAAGACTAGTGCCCAGTGATCAATTAAAACAGAGAAGAGCACTGTTCAGTCACAGTATGCAACACCACCTTTTTACCTTTCCAGGCTGTTAAGTTGTATCTAAGTGATGTGGTTTGGAACCCTAATTATTTCTCTAGTCATACATTAAATAAGATTACTAAATCAGATTTTGTGACACATCAATACTCATTAACCTAACTTACAGCAAATATTAAATCAACGTCTGAAATAAAAGTAAAATCCATTATTTCAAGCTGAGTTTTGGAAACATTTTTCCTCTATGTAAGTTTACTCTGGGGACTCCACAGAGATGATCTACCACTGCACATGGTGGTCTACACAATGGGTACTTCACAGTCAACAGCAGCTCTACTTGAAAGTATTTTTTAAGAGACTGTGAATATGAAAAAATATTAATGAATTCATTTAATCATATATTTCACAGAATTATTAGTAGAATCTAAAACTTCCATATACAAACTGCATTGGAAAAAATCAAATAGCAGAGCTCCTAAATGGTAGAGTCTTATATACTGTCAGAATATCACACCTAGTTTCTTCAAAAAAAAATTGCATGAGCTTAAGATGCTCTATGCAGCTATTCAAAGCTTCAGTTTTTCTTCAAATACAGTAAGATCCACAGTTGGTCTGAACATATATTGGAAAATACCATATTTACTGAAAGTAATTTAATGCAATTATTAATATTATTCATTAAATGATTAATCTCCAAGAAGGAGACTCAATATTTGTTTAGAAATTTGATTTTCATGGCATTGGAGCAATTAACTAGACCAAACTAGGAATTTAGCCTAAGTAGGTAAAGACAAGACCAAGACAAAAGCAGCAGAAGCATTTTGTGGAAATAGTATACAAAGGCTTTGAAGGAAAGCCTCTAGCAAACATTCATACTGTCCTAGAGAGAGAAAAAAACTCCAGTAAAACATGAAGACTACTTTCAGAAGACTCTAAAACAATTTCCCTAATTTCTTGAAGCTAATGAACAGGATGATTATCAGTAAGCTAGAATTCTTTTTCAAATTTCTAACTAAACTTATCTGAGTCCCTCTGAAATCCTGCAGAAAATTGATCTCCCAAAGCTTTGTGGGACCATGTCAATACCAATTTTAGTGCTATACGTTCCTAAAAAAATTGCCACAAAGAGTCTCAGAAGCACTGCTGAAGAACTCCTTTAAAAGAATCTTTAAAACATAGCATTCTGTAGCTTTTGAAACTTCATAGATCACACTATGCAAACGATTGTTATATAAAAATGATGGGATAACAAGACTTTATTGATTTGGGGCCCTTTATTTCCTTTGCTACAATGACTGTGATCTAGCAAACACATCCACTCAACTACAAAACACACACAAACATGTTTGCAGGATGAGGATCTCCAAAATATTCCCTCCTTTCACTGCTGTTTGCATAATAGATATTTCAGAGTATTTCAGATATACTAGGATTAGTATCTCCTTGCTTTCCTGTATTGTTTGTGGAGAAATACCTTCAAACAAAATACAAACAAGGCTTCCAACAATTTATGGTAGCAGGAAAATTCAGTGCCAAATGATGTTGAAACAAACATTAACTAGATCATGGAATTACAGCTATTTTCATCTTTGACATGGCGCTGTGTAATCCCCCCATAAACTGAAAGCCTCTTCCATAATTCATATTATTGAACTTGGCATCAATTCAACTCAATACTAAAGGATTAGATAGCCTAAATTATGCCTCAAATTCTGCTGTTGTAGACAGACAGCTTCACTAAGGTCAACACTACAGTTGACGTCAAGTGGCATACAATTCAAGGAAGGTGAGTGTGATGGCAAGATTGAGCCCTGAATCACTATAATTATACTCTCAAATAATTTGCTTTTTTCTAAAACGCTTATTCTTTGTATTGACAATTGGGCCATAAAAGTTTTAAATTTTTTTTTTAAAAATTACCATATTTTTACTGTATCATCTTCCCAATTCGCCTATCAGAAAAATGCCTCTAAAATAGTTTGTGTGTTTTTTGTTTCCTTTCAGAAATAGTTTTATCCAGCTGTTTTGCATTATAATGCTACCACTTGCAGTTTCTGGCTGTGGATAAGCTCCAAATAAAATTATACATATTTGGCATAAAGCAACGTTGATGTAGTGTGTTGGCATTGATTACCCATTTTGATGAACATCCTTTCAAGTATTTCATACTTAAGTGTCAAAAATTATGTGCATGTTTTACATAGAAAGAATTTATCCAAATACATTTCTAATTACAAATAGAATATTAGAAAGATGAGAGTCACAAGAAAACAAGAAAAGATACTGGCATTCTATAGCAAAAATATTACAACCTACTGCTATATCTTATTAACATCAAAAAACGGCTTTGAATTTTCCACACTTTTTAAAGCTGTATAGCATCTTCTATAAGAGTACCAGAATAGAATAATACAGCTGGCAGCTCAGCATGCTCAGATTATTATGGAAGTGAAATAGAGGACATCTTCATGACAGTCACTGTTTGGTTTTCAATCAAGAACAGCACTCTGAAAACACTGAAGTCAACAAAAAGTTTCCCACCACCTTCAACAGAGGATATGTTTGACTTAAACACATTAAAGCATGTACTATTGTCTCATCACTACAAGAGTGAACTACATTTTTAGAAATATTTCATGTAATTCAAGCTGTTAGTGTTAATTATGGCAATTAAGGTCAGAGTGATCTTATAAACAAAATCTGTATCGGCTGGAAGCTTTAATTATAGCTACTGTTCCTCAGTTGGGAGTAACTTAATTTAGAGAGCTACCACTCTAAATTACACGTCCTCAAATTTTTTTCTGCTGAAAACTAGTGATAGCAGAAAGAGCCGAAGAGAATTGAGAATATTTATACCACAGAATGCTTCACACTTTGAAGATGTAAATTCACACTTTCTGATGCTGTACATGTCATTCCAGATATGAGTTCTGGTTTGTTTATACAGCAGACTCCACAGCACAGTATCTAGGCACTTAAACAGGGAATCCCAGTAGAACATAACCCTTGATCATATCTTAGGCATACAATTAGCCACAGTCACTGAAAAAACTGGTTGTTGTATTTGAAGAACTGGCAATTTCCACTTCAGCATACTGCATGCAAGTGCCTCCCAGCATGAGTTTGACAGAGTGAATATTCAATTGTTAGAGCCTCCTCTTCTCCACCAAAATTTCTTACATCCACCAAAACCAGCAAATCTATCAATTTCTGTTGCCAGAGAAAGATCATACACACAACATATTCATAACTCTGCAGATGACTATTTACATCCCATCTTTGGGAACCGTTTCTTTCTTCATTGACCTCTTATATCTTTGTTAACCTGCTTGGAGGTCCAGAGTCCCAGATGGAAAATTCTGAGTATTGGTCTTGTTCATAGAAACAACAGGAATTGCATCACCATCAGCCTGGGCTTCTTTGATGAAGTAAGTGAGAATTGCAAGACAGGGACTAGAAAAATGCTAGATTTTAGGAGAGGTACAACTGCATTAATGTTAAAACAAATGCTGTTTGAGCTTCTAGAACTATACTATACTTACTTTGGCAATATTTTTAACTGGTTTTCTCTAAGTTCCAATATCTGGAGTTTAGTTAATCTGTAACAGAAAGACATAACAAATTAGTACAACATTCTGTAGTTAATAAAAGCAATCTCTGAACTTACTTATATTACAGAATTAAAAGAAGAAGAATCTGAAAGGTTGAATTTTTTTTTCCTGTAACATTAAGGTGAAATTTTGTGCAAAATTTGCATGCTATTTTAAATTCATTGGCTGGAGTTTGATTTTGATAAAGCAAAAAAATAGATCTTGCCTGTTTTTCTGCACCTGTTTGAACACATTTGTTTTCCTTAATACCATAGATATTGAAACACTTCATTATAACAATAGCATGTACCCGTTATTAATCCAATGGAAAGTACACAGGAAGTAACAGAAAGGTAGGATCACTTTGCACAGTTAAAGATGTTCAATTTCTACTACTGGCAATGTACCAGTTTAATACAAAAAGCCTTATCTGAGGAATACCTGTAGTCTTCCACCTAACAGCTTTAAATTAATCTTGGATTTCCTTCCATATTCTTTTTCTAGTCAGCTTCAGAATCCATTTTGATATTCCTGTTAGAAGGTGGTTTGACCTTTTTTCCAGTAAATCTTTGGCAGCAAGACAAATAACTTCTAGATACCAACTCAACTGTTTAGCCAAGGTTAAGTTTAAAGCAGTCTTTATGTACAAGCAACATACCATTTCCAGAGAAATTTTTTGTATTGGGACAGAAGTGACAAAGCTCAATTTGTTTATAAAAATAAAGAAATTGATTGAGTTTAAATACAGATAGCATTTTAATGACAAGAATTCTACATGTGACCCACTGACAGCACTCACACAACACAAAATGGGGCATTAAAGGAGCTCAGGGAGTAGACAAGTCTTTCCTGAAGGTGCTTAACTAGTGTGCTATAAGACAAACAAAAACCTTAATTTTAATTAAGTGGTAAAACTATCCTTTGTGTAGAAATAAAAAGCTGAAAACAGTATTTATTTTTCCTCTACACACTAACTCATTTTTGGACGAGTTTGAAAGCAGCAATCTGCCATGTCCACAAATAACCTAAGAATGTAAGAGTCACCTTGAAAGAGAGGAGAGGTCAGTGCAGCCCAGCATTGCAAACAGCACTCACCATCTGGTAGCAACTGCTGGAGGGGAACCTCCTCCCTCCAACTTCTAAAAAAAAAAAAAAAAAAAAAGAAAAACACAAAACCCCGACATCCTAACAGTAGTGAAAGCATACCCTAATAAAAAACCGATTCATTGTAATAGCACTGCTGCTCATCTAGAACGTAAGTGGGAAAGACCTCCTAGGCATCCTACCCTACCAGCACCCAAAGATAACAATCTAGTACAAAAACAAAACTTTAAGAACCCTCAGACATGAACGAACATCTTGGGTTTTGATTTCTAAACCAAGCACTGCATTAGCCTTTAGCTGATGTTTTGCTTTGATGACAGGGAAGAGAGCTACACAGTTTGTAGTTTTTTCTTCAAAACTCACATATGGCAGTCAACTTCTGTTGAATGCAGTGGCAGCAAATCTCCCTTCATATGCTAAACTATAAATATGCACACCCACATTTTGCTGACTTTAGCCAAAACTGACTGTATGACACTGGTAATAACCTAATTCTGTGAACCTAAAGATTGCCTTTGGTGACATGAATGTTCATAGCTTTGTCACCTTGTTTCCGGTTCTAATCTTTCCTCAGCTAGCCCTAAGAGACTGAAGATACAAATACCAAATTTCTTATGTGTAGAGCTTCACAGAAGCTACTAGGAAAACATTCCCATCCTCTCCTTGCTGAGAGATACAGGCTGTGTTTAAACATGTCATTTTCTTCCAGTAATCGATGAAAAATACTGGAGAGAAATACTAAAGAGCTAATTCAAGTTTAAAATAATATTGCACACTGAATACTAGGTCTAGCTGTTTTTTCAGTTGCTGGTGCTAAGCATCCAGCATCTATCCAAGCTGAGCATGTGAACTGCCATAAGTGACCTGAAGAAGTGGCATTTAATTTGGAAAAGAAATAGAGAACTAATTCACCTGTTTTAAAAGAAAAATGAAATTCATAGTGGCAGAATATGTCACCTAGGCCATTCTGAGGCAAAGATCTGTCCTACTTGTATAGAAATATTTAATTTCTGAACTTGAAAAACCCATCACCATAGAACATCAACAATGCACAAACCTGTAACAGGTATTATTCAACTGAAAGTATACATTCTGTAATAGCTTTAAAATTATTTAATCATTATTGTTCTTTAATTATAACCATCTTAGCCTGCTTTTAAAATGCACCACAACTTTTTAATAAAACAAAATGTCTACATGAACAATTTTTCAGATGATCAATAACCTTCCTAAATCTGATCTTTAAACAATACCACCTGTAAAAAATGTAAAAGGTACACTCTAAGCTTGCTGTGCAACAAGCAGTCATTCCTTGGAAATCTAAAAATATTTCATTGAAAGATGTTCCTTACTTTACACCTCCTCAGCAGTTTTCCTAAAGCAGAATATTTTTATTTTAAATTGTTACTAAAATGCAAAGGCCAGCAGAATAAAATGTATGCAGCTTGCAGGTTGCATTTACAAAAGTTTCTGCAAAACACGTATGTAACTAAATTGGATTATCATTGTACATTTATGCAAAAAATATCCCAAAGTAGATACTACTAAAACCATGTACTAATACAGACACTACTGGCAAATCATTGAGAAAGCAGATATAAAGCAAATTAATTGCAACATGAAGAGGCTTCCCATTATAGACAACATTCCCAGATTTTTAGAATTACACTGAAGATAAATCCTTGCTTATCTTAAACACCCATTAGCAAATAACGTTTCTCTTTCAAAACCATGTCTCAAAATGAGCAAGCTGTGAATTTAAAGTTTAACATGTTCTGTTTACATATTTGTGCATTTAAATGTAAATACATATGTATTTAGATACAACAGATAAGATTTTCTTAGGCAAGCATAATAATTCTCAGTTATCCATGCACTGGCATGAAGGCTAATGCCACAATCTGTGCCAATATTAGTGCATTCAAATTTGATTTTGGGAATGGAGGAAAAACCCCCGCTTTGTCACCTGAGAAGTTCAAAGGAATGGATACATCATATCAAAAGTCTAGTGACTTATAGTAAGTCTAACAGGCTGGACAAGAACAATGTCATTGAAGGCCAGCAAATATACAATATGCATAAAAAGGGAAAAAATATAGCGTAATCTTGACTTCACAATTATGAAAATCTTTAGCACAAATTCTGAAGATGAGACTAAAGCATGGAGATAAATCAAATAAAACATTGTATGGATATACTAAAAGTGTTTGCCATTGTAAAAAATTTATTTCCTAAGCATCAGGCTGAGTGCTAGGTTACTAGTGATACAGGTACTCAAAGACCCTTTCTAGGACTATCCTGTTCAGTATTTTTTGGTAGCAATGTTTTAGAATCAGAAAAATGTTTAACTTTGCTTATGTCACAGACAATACAGTGATTTAGTAAGATGCCATAGAGGGGAAAAAAAAAATCTACAGCCTTAAGGACAAAAAAATTAGGACTCAGGATTTCCTTGGCATCAGCCATTTCTAACTGTCCAATACATCAGTTAATCATGCAGGAAACTACACTAGTCAGCTGCAAACGGGATAATTGGAACACTGGAGCACAACCACAGACATTTCCAAGAGAAACAAGAAGATAACCATGACACTACAAGCCATGAAGAGATCTCAATTAAAATTCTAAATATAGCTATAGATGTCATCATCCTCTGTCAAAAAGATGAATTAAAACTCAAACCTGTTCCAAGATATATTAATATATATTAATATATTAGACACAAAGGAAAACCTACCACACCAGAAGGAAACAATTTTATTTAGTCTAATAAACTGAGGGATACGAAAACACTATAAATACTGCAGGTGAGAGAATGGTGGACAACACTCATGAGAAATGGCAGCAATTAAACTGTAGAAACAATGAACACTCTGAGAGAAAGAGATGTAAGAAACCAGGTAGAAAGAGATGTAAGAAACCAGGTTTCTAACCTGACACACAGAGCATTAAAACCTTGTCAGCTGTAATACGTATTGGCTTAGTTTTTAGGAGATGTTATTACTGACAATAGTTGCCAGTAAGAGCAGGCAACAGAACTCAGTTCACTCACTTCACACATTCCTAAATAGCGAAAAGTAATAGCTGTAAGGCCATACACCAAAAAAAAAAAAAAAAAGCACCAAACTGGAAGAAACTGAAGGCTTGTCACTAATTAGATTAAATATTTCAAAAGCTTTAACAGTTTATTTGTTTATAAAATAAGTATTTCCATATTCTGAAGCAGGAGTTAAAAGACTTTGCACTAGAAAGTATTTATACTTAGTTGTAAAATTGTGGGATGGCAGAGCAGTCTCATAACTTAGAGAAGTATTCAATGTCAAAGGGGTCTGAAACTTACTTTGAAATAGTATTGCAATGTTTAATTGTTTTCCAATTTATTTGATCTAAACATTTCCTTCCTATAGAACACTATGTATTCTATGCAACACTGTTTTAGCAGGTAAACTTACATACACGAAGACTTCAAATTAATTCTCTTAGGGATACAACAGAATGTTGAAAGTCACTAGATTTTAACAAACATGGCAGAGTTCTTCAAAACTATCAATGCTAAAATGGAAAACAGACTTTCAAGTTGTCTTCAGTAACTGATTTATTCTTATGATGTTAGTTATTAATGGCGTCTCCATTTCACTAACCATTAAGCATTATAGAAGCTGGATAGTGACAAAGAACAAAATATGAGAATGTTTAATGTCTATTACATGCAAGATTAACTACTTAAAAGATCAGCTGTGTCAACCTGAAGTCTTCAAGTTCATCTGTAGTGCCTGCTTTTACTACGAAAGTCTTGCCATTTGGTTAGACTATTAAAAAACAGAACAGGAAAAGCGTAGACAATCATTAGAATTCCAACAAGATTATGCACATTCCAGATATTTTTCAACCTGCATCATAAGCAGCTGTTTTGATAGCTGAATGTGTAGCAGATCTGCTGCTCCTAATCATTCATCAGGGAATGACCCGTAACAGAGAAGAGCAAGCCAACAGCTCTGATCACAAATGACTAATAAACTAATGGTCACTATTGGAGAGCACCTGTGTTTATGTTCCTATTGCTCATCTCCTGATCTGGCCAACTGCTGCAGCATTATCTGGGGCCTGTGCTCATCTCTGGCAAACTGTGGTGACCTAGATATAACTATACAGCCTGAGGCAATTTTTTCATTCAGCAACATGATTGCTTAACTAATAGCTGTATTTTCTGAAAGAGATGTTTGCTGGATGTGGGATGGGTCAGTAAAGTGACAATTTAGGAAAAGAGAGCATAAAGTAAGAATGGAGAGGGGAAAACTGCAGAAATGGCTAAAAGCAGTGTGATAAGGACATCATGACCTATGCTCATCCGGAAGTTTTCCTTCCATGAGTATTACCCTTTCAGTTTTTCTCCCAAGATGTAATCTATTTTACAGAGGTAGCAGATTAGTATTTATCTTGTACTAAAACTATGACATGTAACAGTTTTGCATAGCCAGTACGCCATAAATATGCCAAGTTTTTCAGAAATATTCCTGACAATAAAGGACTTAAGAGTTATAGTTGTGCATGAAGTAATTTGTACATCCAGGATGGCAGGACAAGTGGAATTACAGTCGTCATTATTTACTTCACTCCAATTACTACATGACAGACAACATAAATTCCAAAAGTACTAGTCTTCCTTACTTACCAGACTAGTGGTGGAAAAGAAACAAGAATGTAAATGAGTTTTATGCTTTTCATAAGCATTCTGTCCTTCAGAAGTCAAAATTAAAAGCTGCTGATACAGACTCAGGACTTTTTTTCCCTGCAACTATTGGGAATTCATAATGTATACTTCTTCCCTTTCTTCAGAACCCATTTTGCTTCAGAGGAAACTGCTCTGAAGGAACTTAAAACTAAATGTAGATACTAGGTTTCATGTTCAGCTTACCTTCCAAAATTGGCTGGCAAAAACTCAAGAAAAGCATCATTCAGGTACAGCTGTGTTAGGTTTAACAGTTGAGAAAATCCATCTGGTAGCCTATATAGAAGTAAAATAACATAGCACCTTAGTTTCAATTATATTCAGGGCATTGAGTCATACTTTCTTAAGGAACAGTATAGTACTGAAGTACTAATATATGAATACCTATATATTGATACAATTAAGGAGATAAATTTCTTTAAAGTCACATTAGTGACTTTAGGTTGTTTTCCGCAAGATGAACTTCAAAATTATTTCAAGTGTCTACAGGCAATAAAAACTACAAATAAATGTAGTCTTACTACAAACTTGTGATCTCCTGACATGTAATGCGAAGGCAACATTAATTAGAAACAACAGGATAAATTAAAAATACATAACCGCTCTTTTTCCCCAGAAGATACAAGTTGAATCTCTGGCAGTGGAGATTTCTGGCAAATTAATTTTGTCACTATAGCAGAAATGCATATTAAATTATAATTAATTTTTTTTTATAAAGAAAACTTTGCACATTTCTCTACAGTCACAGAGAAGGATTTTAACAAGCTGACAAAGCTACATGGCATAATGAAGGATAGTCCACACAGCCTATTAGCTTTCGCAAAGTACTTTAATGAGATAGCTGTACTGGATCACAGTGAAACAAAGTTAATGAAGGTATTTCTCAGGGAACTCTGCTCTTGCCTCCAAGGGCTGGCACATGTCTTGAGGCAAATTCGAGATCAGTATTTGCATTAAATATAAAACAGAAAAAATTTTACAAACTTACTTTGAAATTGGATTTACGCTTGCCTCAACAACTGTCAAGACTTTACAGTTTTTTATATTTTCTGGAAACTCCTGTATGCCTGCAAAATACAGAAAGAGGTAAAAAACCAGCCTTTAATTATTAGACTCCACCACACGAATAAAAACTATGCACATGAAACAACTAGCTGTAAAAACTTTGATTCATTTAGCAACTAATGAACTGTTTTTCTGATGTCTCATTTTACATATAGTTTTAATTAAAGAAATACTCTTCGGCAATATCTTTTTTTTACTACATTATTCCTAAAGCTTTTCATGTTAGCAGGAAGTTCACCCAAGCTACAAACACACATCACACTAATTCCCATTGTTTATTACCAAATATTGAAATACTTATGCTTTGGAATGTACTTAAGATAAAAACCTCAGTCCCAATATAATCTCTTTTAAAAAAGGTGAACACTTGGAAGAATGAAGTTTCCAACCAGATCTGTTTATCAAATCCATGGCCTGTATAACAGCCAGGTGAAATGGTAAGGCTTCAAGAATTTTTACAGCTTTACAGTTCTGAAACTATCAGATATCCATCCCAAAATGCAATATATGCCTGCTCTTAGCCTCTAGATCATTTGAGAGAAGGACAAAAAACACTCCAGGCACACTTATGTTTGAAAATTAAAACAATTAGCTATCTCATTTTTTTCCAAGGTTATCTCTAAAAATGCCAGAGTGGAACTACATCCCACAAATACAAATCTGTATTTGTCAGAAACTGATAAAGTAGGTCTTGAATATGACATGTATCCACCACATCAGAAGAAAATCAGTACTGAATCATTCCACCATGCAAAACCTTTACCTCTCTCTTTACTATATATACCATGAAGGAAAAAAAAAAAAAAAAACAAAAAAACCAAAAAAACCCCAAA
>PYHW01009486.1:11325910-11339186 GCA_013186435.1 Turdus rufiventris
AAAAAAACAAAAAAAAAAAACAAAAACAAAACCACTGCTAACACAATTGCAGTTGCTTTTGCAACATGTTCTTATACCCTGAGACAGTTCTTTATTTCAAATATATTTGTCCTAAATACAATAACCATTCATACTGGTATCTTTCTACTTGGTTTAATAATACACTGTTGTTTGCAGCAACAAAAACTCCATACGGTAGTAAATAAAACTAGTTTAAAGTTACTTTTTTTTACAGATACCAAACCTTAGAGCTCTTTGAGTTAATGCCTGTAATTGTGTTTGTGAGTGCTTTATCAGGTATGTGGAAAGTGCAACTGAACCCAGGGAACAAGACCACTAAGAAGGAACTATACTCTGTGAACACTTGTTTGTAGATTAGTGAGAACACAAAAATTCATGCTGTCTGAAACAACATTAACAGTCCAGCTGCAAAGAGAAATACAAGAGCAGCATCACTTCTTCAGGGTGGCAGGTGGAACTTCATGTATATGTTCTGAGAACATGTGGTGAAGCATCAACTGCTAAATAATATTTTTACTTAAGAAATTGCAGAATATTTGATGTTAGCTCCAAGTTTGATTCTATGATTGTGCAGTAACAGCACTGACCTGATATATCTTAAGGGATGGAAGTAGACAAGAAAAGCAGTGACAAAATACAAACTTTAAGCAACTGGTGATAATGAGTAGCAAAGCCACTGTACTGACTTTTCCATAAATTCAACTAGAGCAGTAACACTATTTCGTTCAAATTAGGCTTTTAGGTCCTTCTTGACAGGAACTTGTTTGTCATAATACTGTTGATTCATAGCGGGTATTTTACTCTGTTACTGAAAGGTGAAAGGCAAGAAAAAACCATGACATTCCAGAGTTAATCCAGGTGTTTAAATACCGCTAAGTATCATGGACATTTTTAGGAAATAACACGCTAAACTCAAAAGCAGAAGGGACCAGGAAGAACGGAACTATCAGTGGTAATACAAGCCAACATTTCTGACACTTCTTGAGTAACATGAATATTCATGCACATGCACAGGTATAAATAAAAATATATCATTTCATAGATTTGTTATATATATTACATAATATAGAATATATTATATTTATATAATATATATTCATTATACAATACATAATATATAATAGATATGTGTGTATGTTCATATGTGTGAGTTCAGACATGTGAAGTTCACTGGGACTGTGAGTGGAGTCAAAGCAGAAGATGACACTAATTCATTTCATTACTCAGTACAAAATCAAAACTAAAAAGGTACAGTTATTTCACGATTACAAACTGCACTGATTATAAGTCGCATCTCCAGGTGTTGGCAACATTTAGTTCTTTGTTCATGTATAAGCCGCATCTGATTATAAGTCACTCTGTCGTTTGCTGCGAGGACCCACGTGCAACAAAGTTGCCAATTAGTAACAGAATTGTGGGATGGAGGGGGTTTACTGGCTCGGCTCAGGCCGTGCGGCCCAGCTCGGCACTGTTGCTCAGCGGGGCCGCTTGGGGTCAGGCACCGCTGCCGCCAGGCTTGCTCGCCCCGGCCCGGCGCTGCCCCACGGCGGCAGACGGGGATGGAGCCCCTCACTCCCGCAGCACCGGTGGGAGGCAGGCACGGAGTCCCCCACTCCTGTGGCACCAGTGGGAGGGGGGCACGCAGCCCCCTGCACCTCCCCCCAGGCCGCAGCACCAGCAGGACGGACCCCTCCCCCCCCCCCNCGTGCTGGCAGCACAGAGTCCGCCTCCACCTGCCGTGCAACAGAGTAACCAATTTGTAACAATTGCACAATCCCGGGTTTTACTGACAGGTGCTCGGCTTGGCACCTCGGTTTGCACTTCCAGGGTTGGAAATTTCAGAAATTTTTTCACATATTAGCCACTCCTGAGTGTAATCCACATTTCCGGGGTAGGAGCAAAATTTTAGTCAAAATGGTGCGGCTTATAATCGGGAAATTACTGTAATTATTTATAATGCTATGAAGTTTCATTTCTGTAAAGCAGTAATGTTATTTTCAAGTCCAAGAAAAATTAGGAAACTGCCAAAGACTAGAACTGTACCTTATCTATTGCTGTCATATACTTTTAGTACAAAGAGAAACACACTACCAAGAAACTTAAATATACATAATCTTAATTCCAGTTGTAGCAATAAACCTCTTTCAGCAAAAAGAATATCCATACATGGAAAGCATCTAACATAAAACAATAACCTGAGCCTGCACCTGCAGAAATGAAGTTACAGATGATTTGTATGAAGGGACCTTATGGCGTCTGAAAAATAAATCAAGACCTCTTTATTGCTGAAAATACAAACTTACCTTCTTAAAATAAGCATTTACATTAATCAGAGTAAACCACTGCTAAGGTCTTCCTTGGAGGCTGAGCTGTGTCTCAGACTCATTCTGTGGCCTTAGTTTTGCTGCTTGAATCATGCTGAGAGATTCTCTAAGCTTAATTTTTCTGAGAGATGGTTACACTACTGGCCTTGCTTGGTCCTTGGATGAAAGATTGCTCTAGTCCAACACATAAAACCTTATGTTTGCAATATGAATTAGTTTCCACTCTCTGTGTCATGAACTCATGGAAGCACACAAAGCTTAAATTTGTGATAACTACCTAAAAACCAAAACACATAGTATATCTATGAGAGGGGAGAATGTCAATGTAAGCTTACTCTCAAAAGAACAGCCAAAAAAAATATTAGCTATCCAAATACAGACATGTTAAATCAGCATGCTTTTATACATAATCAGAGAACACTACAGTAGTCTCCTGTTGACTATGCCTTGGGCAAGAGGCAGCAACAGTTTTAACAACAAATTAACAAAAGAAATTCAACTGATATGAGAAACCTAACAATGAGGGAGCCTGGGAACTTAATTTTGCTTTTTCTTCAAGCCAGAATCACTATCGTACATACCATCTTTACTAACCTCCCTCAGTACTTCAGTACAGATAAACAGCCACTATTCAAAAGAGCCCCATATTGAGAATGATAGCATGAAATATACCTATTATTTGTAATACACATTTAGAAGTTAAGAAAAAAAACAATACCAGGAGACTCCTACTCTCTACCATGGGATAGGAAGTTACATTTACTGACTGGCTATATAACAATGTTCTGACCACTCCCTTTTCCTCAGCTATACTCTTCCTTGTAGGATTAGTGTTCTTTCATTTCTCCCACCAAGAAAAATTCAAAAAGCAAGCAGAAAGAAGAATCAATAAGAAGGCAGAGAGACATGAGAAAGAGACATGAGAGAAGGAAAACAGGATTGTAAAGAGCACTTTTCTAAGAGGAATTGTTGCTTGTTTTTCTGCTTTTCATCTATCCTCAGTGTTCTGAATCTTCTTCCCCATTAAGGAAGCTCAGCAAATCTCACAGGATTCTGTGACCACGTATTTCTTCACTCATTTTTAACACAGTGCTAATTAATCCATTTGACAGCCAACTTAATACTTCCATGAGCCTCTCCTTAGATGAGTACCACAAATTGAGATTCACATTCCTTTCTAAATTCTATTTTTCTTTTGGGGTTTCTACTGTTTTCTCTGTACACTGATCCTAATGGATTATAGAAGACAGTGCAACAGATCACCTGGTCTGTTGCAGCCTCATTCCACTTTCATTGAAAAGCATTATATGGACAGGTTCTTCAACATATCACTCATTTTGTACTTTACATAGTAACAATCACCATGCCCAACACATATCAGTGCTGGTTTATAGATCACACGTTGTTTTCCAAAAAAACACAAACCATCATGCCTGTGGTTGTGAAAATTTGCAGAGCACAGTAGGAAAAAACACAGTTTGCTATCATCTTTAATCACCAGATCCAAACTGAATTAGGAGCAAAATTCTTTTTGTAGTATAGTTTACCACAGAAACTGGATTTATGTAATAACTTTTAGCATTTACTTGTCTGCTCCTTCCTCCCTGTTTTCCCAGATTTCAAGCACTTTAAAACTCACTGGCCAGTTTCTATCAAAAACAACACCAACAAAACAACAACAAAACCCCACCTCCCCAAACAAATAAGCACCCCCAAACAAACTAACAAAAAAACAGCAACAAACAAAAAACCCACCCACCACCAAAAAAACACACAAAAACCCTCCACCACAAAACCCCCAAACTAAACAAAAACAAAAAGACCAAAGTTAAAAACAAACACAACAAACAAACCATACCAGAAAAAAAAAACAAACAAAAAAAAAAACAAAAAAAACCAAAAAAAACCAAAAAAAAACAAAACAAAACAAAAAAAAACCAAAACAAAAAAAAACCCACCAAAAACAAAACCAAAAAACAAACCCTGAAAGAATTTACAGAAGAGGAATTTAAAATTCTTGTCTGGATTATGCCAAAAGCAGAAAGCATTCATCATTCCGAATTCTGCTTGGCAAAACCTCACCATCTAACCTTATGGTATTCAGTCATGACCCAAGACCAGCTGTGGCACATGTCCAGAGGACATACCAAAAGGTCATACAAGAATTTCAGGTTAACAGACACAAATCTGGAGGTAATCAACCTCAGTTCTTGATGACATAACATGACTGAAACACAGAATTTCACCTGATTTCTAACTGTTAGAAAAGCAATGATTTTTTTAATTTTTTTTTTTTAATGGCCTGTCACAGGAAGTGCGCTCAACAGTCTTTTAGCCTGGATTAAGGCTGGAAGTATAATTGGGGTCCCCCTCACCACCGTAAGTTACACTGATCTCCTCCTCCACACAGCACAATCCTCTCCTATCACTAGGTTAGCGTACCTTGCAGAGCAGGAGAAAAAATGAGACAATTTCTTCTCTTCATCAGATAAGACTTTTTCCACTCAAATACTGGCAATTCCATATCTGCAGAAAATTGTGCAAGTCAGATCCACTGCTGGCAGAATCCTTGACTGCAATGGATCTCAGTGCTGACAGTCCTGTATGCTCCTGCTTCAGGCCTAATGCAGATGGAGGCTTGCACTACAGCTCATGCTGTGGTAATACCTTAATTCAGAAACAAATGCTAAAACTAGAATGTCTGGACATCAGTTATAGAAACCACCAGTGCTATACTGAAGTGGCAGTCCCTATTGATTTGTAGTACTATTCAGAGAGAGTTACACCTCTTCTTACACAGAAAAAAATATAAATAAGCTTAAATAGAAGCAAGGAAAAAGTATTGGTTCCATCCCTAAAATGCAGACCAAGAAAACCACTAACACATGTGAGACCTCTAGAAGCCATATAGGTGATGTTCCCAAAGGAGTATGCAGCTAGATCCCTCAGTCTGTAGACAATGTGAGGGGAGAAAAATTCTCTCCAAACAGGCACACTGAAAAGCTCTCTTGGAGCAAAATACATGAAGCTACAGCCTGCTGTGCACTTACTCCACTCTGCACCTTTGTAAGTATAGAGAACACAGAGGCAAACATGAATACAGTTTGCATGAATACAAATTATCTACTTTCTTCCCTCAGCTAGTCTGTTTATCCTGGGTCTAACTTCTGGGCAAGCAGCTCCACCATAAAAAAAGAACCTGTTGGTTGTTCTTCCCCTCAGGCCTCTAATACAACTGTCCTTCAAGCCCACATGGATTTAACACCGCAAAATATTTTTAAGAAGATATACCACAAATCTCCCAAAGAATATGCAAGATCTGTTTGCAAAATACAAAATTTTAAACTGAAAACTTATTGTATTAGTCACAATCTATATTCTTACATATTTATGTATTTTACTTTAATGTGGGATTGCTGTATACTTTCTGCTTTTCATTATTCGAAGTATGCAGAGTATTAGAACACAAACAATTCAAGGCACAGTACTGACCCACCCATCCTTATTTTTTGAACATTCATTCTCCTTCCCATATTTCCTTGCTGCAGCTGATTTCAGACCCACCAGCATCTCAGGTTTATATTTATATGAGATGCAAGGGTCACCTGCAGGACAGCAGTAACATCTTTCCAATTACAGTTTTGGGGTTTGTTGGTTTGAGGTTTTTCTTGCTTTTACACACAGGTACTAGCACAGTTAAGACACAGCAGTAAACACATAAGAGTCTTCCAAGCATTGCTCCTCAAATAATTCTTCAATTTTTAGAATAAAGTCTCTCTAGGCCTGTTCTAGTCATGTATCTTACATAATGTAAATGAGAAGGAATATGAGTAGGCAGACAGGTTTCTCAATACCTGTTCTGTGGGGAAAAAAAAGGATAGCCAGTAATTCTTGAGTAATTCAGCCAGGCTTCTTGAAGACATGCCTGACATAGTAATTTAGAAAAACCAAAACATGCCAGGGCAGAGTAAAATTGCAAAATGTGTAACACTAGGAGAGCTGTTGACAACAGTTGCGGCCATAATGCTATTTTGGACAAGTTCCAAGGTTACATGGTTTTCAATCATGTCTAATTCACGGATGGAATGCTGTCTAGTACCCAGAGATGCACAATACCTAACCACTGGAAGCTGCTTTGCTTTTCCCTGCCCTGTCTCCTACTACCCTGGACTGCAAAATCTGTGCTGTGCGTCCAGTCACTTTTTGCTACTGCATGACAACTGTCACTCAAAGCATATCCTGTTACAAAAAAAGATTCAAGTTTCTCCTTTGGTGGATTGGCAAAGTGCATAGTGACAGCGGTGACACCACCGGTGGCTACGATTAAGCTCTGGGCGGGCTAAGCACTAGGTTTGAGCTGGGCAAGGGGGTTCCTGGAGTTAGGGAAAACTGACAGCTGAGAGACCTATCAGGACTGCCAGGAAATAGCCAAGTCCCAGCAGTTCTGTCAAGTGAGAGAGAGTAGCTCTGCAGTGGAGAAAGGAATAAATAGCTAGGGGCAAGCAAACATGGGAGACTTAAATGGGTCCAGTGAGTGCAAGGAACAGGACATGTGGCTTCAGAAGGAAGTGGCACAGGGATCTTGCATGGCAGTTCCAAGTAAGGGCACAGATGAGGAGCCGGCTCCATCCTACTGAGTGTAAACATGCAGCAAACCTTTTTGGCAACAAACTGGTGTCTACCTATTGCAATGGCTATGCTGAGCACGAAACCCAAACAAAGAGGTCACAGGTAGGTGCCTACACCCAGGCTGACCTCCTGAAGCCTCAGAGAGAGCCATCCAAACCCTCAGCTGCAGGGAATGCCAGAATCTGCGAGCCCCTCTGGAAGCCAAAGGCAGAGTTAGTGTCATGATAGACCAGCTTCATTGCATAGAACACTCACTAGACAGCATACCATCTGGGAATCTGAGCAGGCCGCTGATGCTAGTGTTAAGCTCTCACAAAGGCAGGGTGATATCCCTCCCTTAAATCCTTGGGAGTTGAAGGTAAGTTAACATCCTACACAAGCAAGTAGGATCAGCTAATTCACAAGGCAAGGGGGAACAGACTGTTGTCTCAACTCAGAGCAGGAGAAAGAATGTTCCCTGTGCTACCAATCTGCCCCTAAAAATAGGTATGATGTTCTGGAGCTAGAAGAAGAACCTAGGATAGGTTGTTAAGATCCAGAAGAAGAGAATTCTACTGAATTTGTATGGTCATCTTCAGGGTGACCTAGATAGGGCACTCCAGTACCTGAAGGGCTGAAGAATGGTGAAGAGGGACATTTTAAAAGACCAGGTAGTGATAGGACATGGGGTGGATGGGACTACATTAGATTTGATGCTAGGAAGAAAGTCTTCACTGTGAGGGTGGTGAAAACTGGCTGCCCAGAGAAGGTGTAGATGCTTCCTCCTGGGCATATTTAAAGTTGGGTTGGATGGGACTCTGAGCAACTTGGTCTAGTGAAAAATGTCCCTGCTTCTGTCAAGGGAGTTGAAATTAAACCATCTTTGAAGTCCCCTTCCAATACAAATCATTCTATTCTACAATCCTATTATATTCTGTCTTTCCATGTAAATCCACATCTACAAACCTTGTAATTACTTTAACAATACCTTTTCTTGTGTTACGAACATTCATTTTGAGTCCAGGAAAACATTTTTAACCAACTTCAGAATTTCAGATGCATACACTCAAATTTCCCATTTAAAATCTTACCTGCATTGAAATTTCATTCAATTCACATCCTCTCTTACACAGAGAGACCATTTTATTGTGAGTACACGGATTCTTTTCAGTACCTTCAATAAGACAATGTATTTAAGAAAAAGTACTACAAACACTTGAAAAAAGACTTGATAAAGAAGGGCTGCCAACATTTAGAGCACCTATACAATGATACACTATCACAAGCTAACTCAGAACTCTGCAGCAAATCAATTATCTTTTACTTCACTATCATGGGTGATTTAAAAATCCTGGTCCTGGCCTCTCTGTCAATAAAGGTAGAGAAACAGCAAATTTACAACGAGTTATTTTGTATTCAGGATCTTCCTGCAGAAAATAAAACTTGGATCTGTCTCCCTCTATTACTATGAACAATTCTCAAATTTTTGGAAAAGCCATATTCCTAAACATACGAGATGGGCAGCACAAAACTGGATAGTCTCTTGAATTCTCATTCTCCAATTCCGTAACTTCTGGCACAGAGCAAATAAAAGATAGTTTGCCAAATCAGCAGATTTTAGAACACTAAAGAAAACATATATGATGTAAATTTGCATCTGTTAACAAAAATTCTTTAAAATTACTGGAATAACTTTATAGGCAGATATGCCTGGAGGCAGGGGAGTGAGGGGACGGGAGTGTTTTCTTAAATTTAGTTTGTCTATTTTTCCATAAAGATTCCTTGTAATACAGATTAACAAACTGATGTGAGTAAATTTGCTGTAACATCACTGTGAAAGAAATATCTAAGACTATTGAAGGTACTGCTATCTCCAAAGGCCTGAATAACATGGAATTTTAAAATTTAACCTTTTTCTTTCACTGCCTGCATGCAGGGAAATGTAGGTTCACTGTTTCCCACTAGACTAACCCCACAAACACAAGCAATTTTGAGTGCATTTCCCAAGATTCCAGGAAAGCCTGATTTTCCTGGCAGTCATCTCATACTATGTTTCAGCCTTTCAGATCACTTGATTCTCGTAACCTGTAAAGGTAACTCTTCCATACATTTACATATGTCATCAGACACTGTACATCTTGAAGAGGCAAAAATATTCCTTGATAGCTTTTCACATTTCCCTACATGCATGCTAAGGCTGGCATGCCAGAGTCACAAGGAAATGATTGTTCCCTAAAGTTTAACCCTGGAAGACACTGATTTAGGGGTGAAGAGTGGTGTTGCAGGGTTTTTTGGAGCATGGGGGTTTTTTCCTGTACAGCTGTCAATACGTAAATAAATTGGCCATAAAGGATTAAAAATGTTTTGATCTTCTTTAGCCTTATAAATATACAATTAATTGAAATTAATTTTTCTACACTGATCTCACATTCTGTATGCAGCAACTTCTCTTTAATATGTAATCCATCAGGTTATAGGGGTGGGAGAAAATGCATCTGTCAATGCTTTGTATAGTGCAGGATGTAACTTCTCAC
The DNA here is from genome assembly GCA_013186435.1 of Turdus rufiventris. Lineage (NCBI taxonomy): Eukaryota > Metazoa > Chordata > Aves > Passeriformes > Turdidae > Turdus > Turdus rufiventris. The sequence goes on from PYHW01009486.1 coordinate 11,335,398, forward strand.
ATACGAATGCAGTTTATTTATTGAACCATTTGTTCAAGTATCATTTCATCTTTGTGACTAGGATAGCACAAATTTTTAGCTTCAGCTAAAAATTTCAAAGCTAAGGTGCATCTGGAAAGAGCTAACAATATACTTCTGATATGAAACATTCACGGAAGCCTTGGGAATTGGGTTAAAATGCCATAAAAGGACAGTGGATGTCCTCACTACCAAAATGCTACAGAATTTATTGACTACTACCAACAATAAAAGCAGAGTTAAGATTAACTCTAGTCTATGCTTGCTGAACCTAGAGCAGCAATTTGGTATTTTTAGGCGACACTCATGCCACAACCACTTCAGCCAAGAATAATACATAAGGAATAAAATTTGAAACCACACTCTTGGTACAAAGACTTCTGTGTGCTCCTCAACTCACAGCCATTAAAGGCTTGTGCTCTAACTCAGCATGTCTCGAAACATATATCACTTCGAACAGTAGATAAACTGACAGAAGTAGTCAAATGAAGACTTGTAAATAAAAAAACCACCCTGTCTGGCTGAAGGAGGCCCAATAAGAGAAGGTGCTGCACACTGGGAGCATACAGGGAAACATACATGTCTTCTGGCTTCCTGTATTTTAATAAATTTTCCCTGATTGCTTTCTTGGACTAAATACCTTTCATATAACGAATCTGCTACCTTGGAAAATTTCTGCAATTTTCATCTTTCATCTAAACATCAAATATTATGCACACACATATATATGCATATAATCCTACCTGGACAACTGGATGGTCTCTCATATGACCAGTCTCACTCTGTGAGCTAGATTACAATTCATTAGGCAATTCAGAAACATTTTGAATTTGAAGCTTAGTTTTTCATTCTCCTATCAGCTCTTTAGAAAAATAAATACTTTGGTCAATACATTTGATTATGTTTATGCCAGAAACAGCTCAAATATTTCATGTGAAACTCCTATCATACTTTATGTGTACTGGTATTTGAAAACTAAGGTTTAACCATCCTTCTAAAAATACAACCTTTAAAAATAAATGCATATTTGATGTCAAGGCATCTGCACGTCATGATTTAACCCAATCCATCTCAGAAAGAAACACTTAATGGTGTATAAATAATCCAAGAAAAATAGAGGAACTACCACCATTCACTCGCCACAACCACAGGATCTGAAAGCCACTGAATTATTTTAGAATTTGCCAGCCCTTATCATCCTGCACTTTAGGGGACTAATCTCAATGAATTATTTTTTTTATAAACTAAAGGAAAGCAGTTATTTCCACAGAAGTCCACTGCTTCTATAGTCTATTGTTCTGAGATAGAACAAGGAAGAATTGCAGGTTTTGATAAATTTTGCTACTCTTAGGAAAGTAGTAAAATACCGCCTATTTGGCCCTTTTATATACGCCCATCAGAACAATGAGAAAGTGAGCAGTAAATTCTTGCAAAGAGAAAAACAGACAAGAGAGGAAACTAGGCTTGCAGTTGTCAAGAGAAAAATCTTCCATGGTTGCAACAATGGAGAGCTAAAGAGAAAGGGAAAGGCACTTATGCCAACAAATGAGGTCTCAAATAATACCGAATTATTACAGAATAAACAGTACTATTTCTTACTTCACCCAGAAGGAACACACAGGAACTCTAATTCGGGTTTTTTTAATTTTATGGAGGCTTTACAACTACTGGAAAACAAGATGTCCCCAGTAAACAAGCTGGTGACCTCAGAACTATTTTTTTATGTGCTACACTAGTCAGAGAAGCTATCCAAATTGTGATAAGTCTGACACCAGGCACATGATAATAGTTTAAATAAGCTTGTACCTCCTGCCATTTCTCTGAATGGTGTTAAAAAAAACTCAGCCCCTAGAAAACAGAGATTCATAGTTTATTGGGATAGCATATCTTATCATCAGAGGAACAAGTGCTCTTTCAGAACTGAACTCTGTAGGCTTAGTTCAAACTCATGATATTTTAGACAGACAAGTAGTTCCCTGGCTTCAGCTGCCGATTTATGTACATGAGCTATGGAATTTGCCAACAGCAGCACTCAAATCCCCTTTTGCTGCTTTTAAGTCTTCTGCATTGCGAACTTGTGTTTCAAACAGTTAATACTTCCAACAGTCCAGGACAAAAAAATGATTCTTTCTCTCGTGTGTTACTATGACAGTTTAAGGCCAGTGTTCTTTAAGAAAGAATATCAATCCACTCGTACCAGGAACAGATCAGTAACAACCAGGTCAATTTATCTGTGTTCATTAAGCAGAGATAATATAGTAACAGTTTAAGTACAAGAAACAACCAAGGAAAATACCAACACCTCAACAACTGGAATGCCTTCTTAGTAAAGAACTTCTCGTCATAATTACTTAGCACCCCAAATAAAACAATAAATTGAAAGACAAAAATATTTATGCATTAATATTTGTACGATTATTTCAAGTATTATTTTAATGAGGTATCCTCTTACTTAACTTTAAATTAGTATGACAAAACTCTTCTATTCTCCTCAATTAGCATAATTCAACTTCTTTCTCAAATAAGTCACACAACTACATTCAATGACAATGTTATTTCAATTTCCTCACAGATGCACACATCTGCCAGTTTACCAAAGCAGCACCATTAGTAAAACCCCATGTATACAATACCTGGTGGACAACACAACTTATAAAAGTCTCACTCACACAGAATGACAGATTTCTAACAAGTCAAACAAGTGAATTAAGTCATGTCTATGGACATAAATACACTTCCCCATGCAACAGAAGTTACCGTACTCAGAGCAGGACAGCAAAGCTAAGCCCTACTATACTACAATATTCCAACAGCTTATTCAAATAAACCAAAACCAATATTTAACCAATATGAAATAAATTATACCAACAAAATCCAGCAAAATTTACAAGTTCTTATGCATACTCTCTTAGTATAGTGACAGATGACAAAAGTTACTAAAACTAACGTTTGAACATATGTATATTGAAAGAATATAAAATGCAGACAGCATTCTCTACAAACCAATCAATATAAGAGATACAATTAAATATCACAACCAGACCATAAAAAAATATCTTTTTATTTTAAGCAGGGATTTAGAGTACTAATTTTAAAATTACTAGCTGTATAGCTTCTAGAAATTATAGTTTCACTAGTGTTTGTACAGTAAATGGTGATTTGCCTTTTAGTTACCTCAATACAATAAGCAAAGTGACTTACCATTCTTGCTGACATCCAGTTCCCTGAGATTAATGAGATTTGCAATGGATGCTGGCAATGTGGTTAGATCATTGTCTGGCAAACTCAGCTTGTGTAGAGACTGACAGTTAAAAAGTTGCTGTTGAAACAAAGAAAAACGTGAATATGATTTTCTCTCAGTTTTCTCTATATAGCTTTTTTTTAAACCTTTTAAACTTCTGACCTCATGGCCTGAAGAGATATTTAGAGTTTTTGACTACCAAAAATTTTTAACTACAGTAATTTCACGACTATAAGGCGCACCCTTTTGACTAAAACTTTCCCCCAAACCTGGAAGTGCGCCTTATAGTCCGGTGCGCCTTATCTGACTGTCAAAGTTTGGAAAATTTGCCTACCCGGAAGTGAGAGCTGCGAGCCGTGGGGGAGCCGGCAGGGCAATGACTGCCAGGTGGAGGTGGGGTGGAGCCCCGGTAGGCATGTTTCAATCCCGTGGAGGGGGGGCAGAGCCCCAGCAGGCATGTCCCAGCCCCATGGAGGCGGGGAGGAGTCCCGGCAGGCTTGCCCTGGCCCCGTGGAGCTCCGCCCTGCCTC
>PYHW01009486.1:11339395-11394961 GCA_013186435.1 Turdus rufiventris
CGGAGGGGCGGCAGGCACAGCCCTGCCCCGGAGAGGCGGCACGGAGCAGCAGCGGGCACGCCCCGGCCCCGCCAGGTACAGGCGGGCCGGGGACCCGCGGCGCCCCTCCTGCCGGGTCCAGGCGGGCCTGGGGGCCCATGGCTGCTGGGTACAGGCGGGCCTGGGGGCCCATGGCTGCTGGGTACAGGCAGGTACAGGGGCCCACGGCACCGCCCCTCCCGGTTCCAGGCGGACCCGGGGCCCACGGCCACTGGGAGGAGGCAGACCCGGGGGCCCGCGGCGCCACCCCTGGCGGGTCCATGAGGGCTCGGGGGCCCATGGCTGCCAGATGGAGGCAGGCCCGGGGGCCCGTGGCGCCACCCCTGGCAGGTCCTGGCGGGCCCAGTGGCCAATGGCTGCCGGGTGGGGGCGAGGCCTCGGCCAGCAACCTCGCAGGAGGAGCTGGGGGTGGAGCCTCGCTGCAAAAAAAAAGTGCGCCCTATAGACGGGTGCGTCTTATCTGATCTACAATGTTGCAATTTTGCTGACTCCCGGGGGGTGCGCCTTATAGTCAGGTGCGCCTTATGGTCGTGAAATTACTGTAGTTGCATTGAAAATTTACTCATATTACAATGTTTAAGGAAGCAAGAAACTGTAGATAGTCACAAGGCAGCAGCCATGCTTAATACTTCCTACAAATTCCTTCCAGGATCTCAGAAATTGTGACCTGTAGTTACATATAGGCCTGAGAACATTGCAAAATATTTTCTGTAGCAGACGTGTCATGTGGCACCACAGAGGTAAGTAGAGTTTATTACAGAAAGAAAAGAAAAATTGAGAGACACATCGTTTAACATCAAATTATTCTGGAACATAGGATTTCAGTAGGTAGTCACCTCCTCTAAAAGTACAAATTTCATTTTGTCATGTCTTCCGATACTTTTTCCCATTGTCACTTCCTACCTCAACTATGAAAAAAATCCAAAAAAGTTGAAAGAAACTTAGAAACTAGTGAAAAAAATTGAACTAGTGAAAAAATTGAAACTAGTCAAAGTTCAAGTTAGGGGTACAGAAAACTGTCTAATCTCTTCTGTATGCATGTATTACAATCTTAACTAAATACTAGCTGAGAACCAGGTCTCTTCTTAAATGCAGAGTACCTAGAAATTCTTCCTCAAAAGCTTTACAAACTGACAAAGTAGAGCTAATAATCTTAACATAATGGAAGAAAAAACCTCAACAGATATACAGGAAACTTACACATGGTATGAAAATAAACATCTCTAAGTAAACAGTTGAAAAGATTCATCTGAACAATTAATGATGAGTATTCCTTTCATTACAACTTTGGATAAGATCATTCATAAATACCTTGACTTAGTAATTTTCTTTTTTGGTATTCTGAGAAAAGATCATAAAAAACAAGGAAGTGTTTATTGATTAAAAAAAAATTATCCCAATCACTACCATACCAACAGGCTCAGTTTGACCAAAATTTTGCGTCTCTCTCAACTACAAAGCCATTATTTGAACCAGAGATTGAACAAGCTCCATTCCTATAAAATTTCCACATACTACCCCAGAACAAAAACAGACATGAATTAGCAAGATGGACAGTTAAAGGAATGAGCTTTAACTTGTCTACTGCTGTTTCCAATTCTTCATGTCTGTTAAAACTCATTTATCATTAAGGTTTTGAAGAGTTACAATTTACTTAGGATACTTTGATAAGCTGAGGTGTTTTGGATCCATTCCGTTATTTTAAGAACATATACTTAAGCTGCTTCCCTGGAAAGCAATAATCTAAACTCTTGGAATCATTAGAGATTTCTCTGACAACTTGGGTCAAGTCACATGCAGCACGAGGAACTGAAAGATCCCCAAAGGAAAATGGAGGGGATGATGTTGACCTTGCAGTTCGTTTTTAGTGTTTACATATTCATAACTACTAGTAGTAAATGCAGGAAACCACATAATTACAGACTATTTTACTACAGATTTCTGATTTCTTCCAAACATCAGAGTGAGAGAGAAAAGTAAAACTCTTACAGTTTGAGCTTTTCAGCTCACATGCACAATGTAGCACTTGGAGCAAACAGGGTACTTTTTCAGATGCAATTCAGCATATAGGATGGAGAAGGATGAAATAATTTCAAATGCCCAGTCAATTTTGAAGCTGAGACTACTCACCAACTCTTCATGTAAAGTCAATTCCTCCTCCACCATAACCTTTCTCCTCAGTTTGCTCATACTGTGCCCTCAACAAGTCAGCTAAATTAAGGAGCTATTCTATAAGACCTGTTTCTCAAAATAAGCTAGAATTCTGACAAGATTCAGAGCAATTGAAAAAATCCAAGAGCCACACTGATGGGTCATTTCATTGATAAAGTTGTCAAGCAGCCCCAAAAGAGTTGTACGGTGGCATACAAAGGCCAGATCACAAAATACTACCGGGGCAAAGAGGAAAGGTGAGAGTAGAAAAGTCTTAACAGAGTTTCAGAAAACTAGAGAGGGCCTGGTAAGTATAACACTCTTCATATTTAAAATTACTTAATTAAAAGCCTTTTTCAGAGTTGGAAGACCAAGTAAAATGGAAAAGGAATACAGAGCTTGAAATTCTGGTTCCATATTGCGTAGGATCATTTCAAGTATTACAGGCCTTCCCCTACAGTTCTGCTATGGAAGTTTAATTGCCAAAATTTTGGTCAAATGAAAAAAAATCACTTTGATTAGATCTTCACTACCCCTAATCTCTCTGCTTGTGTTCTTTGCAATATTTTAATTTATATGTGGAGGTGTTTTCTTTTGAAAAATGCAAAAAATAATGACTAATATTACTTAAATCTTTAGTTTCTCAGAAATAAGCCTTTAATATGACTTATTCTAATATAAAAAGAATTAACTTGAAGTAAGCGTAAGCAATTACATGTACCTGCAGTTAAGAAAAAAAAATCCAAAACAGAACAAAAGATAAATGTTCAAGCAATCTTTCTAATCACATGGATAATTAAACTTGAGACTAGACCAAGACAAGTGGTAGTCTACCCACTTCTCAGTGCAGAGAAATAGATTTATTAGTCAGTCTTTTCTGCTTTGTAAGTCTCTTGAGCAAATCTCATTCCAATTCATGCAACAAAATAGTTCAGTTGGAATGCATAAATTTGCAGTATGGCAAGGCTGCTTCATGGCAAACTATGGCCCAAAAGCTGTAGCTAGACATCATTAGTAAGATCATCCAACATACCTTTGGAAGCTCTTCAATCTGATTAGCATCTAAATACAGTTCTTCCAAGGTCTTTTCAAAAGTAAAAATCTCCTTAGGCACCTGTTCCAGGCTGCAGTGAGAATAATCAAGTGTAGTTACAGTTTCCTCCTCTCCACGCAGACAGCGGCATGGCACCAGCCGCAAAAACAAATTCCGCTTCGTTGTCATTTTCAGGCACTGTAAAAGAGAAATCAGTCAATTTAAAAACCAAGACAACCTCAGAAATGCTGATATGCAGTTCCTCAAACTTCTGCTGGTCACTAATTACTGAAAAGAAGAGCATATATACTTGTACATATATATTTGTATACACATGAGACACAGTGAGGAGCATGTACTTACTTTATTTTAAATACAACAGAACTCTGATGACATTAAATGAGGTTAACACACCTACAGATACCAGAAAATGATACCAAAGTTTAGCCTATGACTTGTCACCAACTAACACAGTCCCACACTGCAGAGAATCAGAGAACTTTGAAATGGGCATTTCTGAACAGTCAGTTGTGTCTTTACAACACAACCTTTACAAAGGTCAGTGGGATATTTTTGTTTAGCACACTCTACATAGAATTAAAATGTAGCTACAGGAAATCCAATCGGGGGTTTTTTGTACATTTAAATTCAAATCCCTCATTTAATGACAATACAATAAAAAGAATCAGTTTAAACAGACAGGTTTCCAAGTGCAGAGACAACAACATGACCTCTTCTTGCAACTTCATTCCCTTTGGAAAACTTCAACACATCTTGCTGTGTACATTGGAATGAGGAAACTTCACCTAGCTATAGGAATGTATCTTTCTTCCCTTGAACTCATTGTTACAACAGTTCCCTCTATTCTCCATGACTTCTACATTATCCCTACTCAGCCTGAGAAGGCAAACCTAAATGGTGCTGCCTAGTTAATCACTGACAGCATACACCAGCCATGTTCCTGTCTCTTTTCTCCTCAGAAACAGCAGAAGTTTAGGTCTCTTTCTCTAATTGACTATGGATTTTCAAAAAATCTTCAGAATATCACCTCAGATTTCAAGTTGGTCTGAAATTAGATGACAGACTCAATTTTTCAGGAAGAAACCAACATATGCAGACCAACAACACGATCATGTTAGCTTCACTTCCTCAGGAAATTGGCCTAAAAATACATACTTTGCCAAAACAGCACTGAGTATTTATTTTCTCAATCAAACTGCCAACACTCCAAATGAAAATATGCCTTTTTTGATCTCCTTTTTTTTTAACTGTTGAAATTATATTTCAGCTTCTGGCCTAGTGACAGAAAACTTTCTCCTCCAAGTGCTAAAAAAGTCTTTCAGATACACTTAGCAGACTGCAATTCAACTTTCAGACAGTATGTCAGTAATACAGGGAGAACATAAAATACCATGCCCACGGTACTATACTATGTAAATGCATAAGTGAGACCACTTTTCTCACTAAAACACAAAAACAAGTAATGCGCTTGGATTTTCCTCTATGTGCAGCCTAGCTTGCCAAACACTTCACAGTATGTATAATTAATACGGCAACAGATCAAGGGACTGCTATACTTTAGTGTTTTCATTAACCAGAAGTAGAATTTATCACACAGGCTGTGAACAGTCAGATTTTACATCCATCCATTAAAAAAAAAGGAAAAAAAACTCTTCAATAGAATAGTGGGATGTCAAAACTTCATTTTTTAACAATGCTTCCATATTGCTAGAATTTTGTTACAACATTCATTATCAGAACACAGTATTTCCCATAAAACAGCAGCCGTATTATTCAAACAAAAAGTGATCTTAAAAATTTAATGCAATACAAAGAGTTTGGAGACTTCAAATTTCACACTGGGAATTTCCACAAAATGGGAAAAAGTCAGTAAAACAGATAGCATAACCTCCTCCTGCATCTTTCACAGGAACAGGCTCAAGAATGATATCCTTCAGACAACCACAGAAAGATGCCAAAGATTCTATGGAAGCTGATGTGCTCACTGGGTCGAAGATACCCATGCCTTCTCCAAGCCTCTGATGCTGCTGCACATGAAAACACAAGTTGAATTCCCTGGTCAACATCTACAAACAAAATGGCTTTGACAAAAAAGAAATTTTGTCTCATTTTGCTAGTAGTTCAGAGAATGGTAAAGCTATGGAAAAACACAGTACTTTTGAAAGAGGCATCAACAGCAGTCTCTTTAAACAAGAGTATAAACAGAAGAACATACGTCATGGAAACAAGCATTGGAAGCAGAGATTGTACACGTGGATTGATTACCAGAAATCGGGCAGGGAAAGGCACACCTATATCTCACCAGCTGAAACCATCATTAAGTTCATTCTGTCCAGCTATTTCAACTTCTCAGAGATATATTTTGAAAGCAGAATATTAAGAAGTTTACTATATGCTTCATATAAATAATGAGAAAATATACTATTTGTTACTCAAATCCCTCAAAAACCACATTCATTACTCTGTTTGCCCCCTCTTCTTCAGTGGCTGTTCTTTTCACATGGAGTCCTACTCATCCATGTCTCTGCAATTTTATGAAGCATCAAAACTCAAAGCCTAACAATGCAAAAGCAACATAGGCCTAGTTTTCCTAACTTATTCATATATTTTGTAAGAGAGATTTTGAGCTTTTGGAAGGCATGGGGGAAGAAAGAACTGGTAAAAGATCACATGCATCCACAGCACCATAAACAACAGGTTTAGTAATAAATGCCTATACAATGTCACAGTCCTGGGTCATGTCTCCTTTGGTCCCTTTAAGTACCTAAACTCACATATCACGTCTTAAGCCCAGATAGTATAAATTCATATTTAAGTATCAAATAACCAACTACATCCCAAAGCACTGATTTGACCAACCCGGGCATATATGTAATTGCAACTCTTCAAAACCCAGAATGAAACAAAAAAGCTTCATTTAAGTGAAAACAGGAAACTGCAATGTAATTTAATTCAAAATGGTTTTATGCTTGTTCAAATTTTATTTCTACACATATAGGAAGAACTGTTTGTCATTAATATTCTACAACACAGACAGCTGTCAATACTAAGAAATGGGTGCATCAGGATAGTGGTGGGAAGCATTCCGCACCACCACTCCTCTGCAATATATGTTTTATAAACCAACTGCCAGACATACACACTCTTCTTATCTGTTTTTGTCTACCCATTTTGTGGTCAGTTGCCCAAGCAGAAAAACTATAATGGATGAAAGGAATCAGAAAATACAGAAGAGAAACCACTGTTAGAACTATGAAGGACAGAAAACTGTGATTACACACAACATGTACTTTTCTTATTTTGCTCAAATAGGAACTTTTCCATGTTTAGTTTCAGGAAATACATAGAATATAGAAAGGGACACTAACTATAGTGATTTCTTCCTGCTCATAAAACAGGCAGAAAAATCTTGATTTCCTAATGTATCACAACATCAGACCACCTGAAGCACCAAATCCAAGAATACAAAATTGTTGTGCAGACTTACAATATTGTGATGACTTATTTTCCAATTCTTTATGAGGCAGAATTAAAAAAAAGAAACAACCTGAAACACAAATAAAACTCCCTTGCTCCCTAAACCATTAGAGCCTTGACACAAGTTTACCGAAGGTTCACTGCTCACAGTCAAAAGAAAAATTATGACCTTCATATAGTTCTTGGGTTGTTTTGTGGGTTTTTTCACTTCTTGAAGGAATAGGAAGCTAAACACATCACTCTGCACAGGCTGCATATGTATATCTGCTCCATCTTGGACATTAGTCTGCAAGGGAATCTCTGTTCTAGTTCTGGGGACACCTTCACCCCGTTCTTCACTAGTCCTGTTTGTCTCACATTCTCAGTTTTCTTCCCTGGCTATTGTACAGCGTTTTTAATGCTTCCTTGAAAAAGTTATCACAGAGGTGCTACCAAGATTGCTGACTGACTCAGCTCTGGCCAATAGTTGGTCCATCTTGGAAACAGATGTAATTAGCTCCATCCAGCATGGGGGCAGCTTCAGGTAGCTTCTGCATGTGGTGAAATCACACCTGCAGACCCCATGCAGGATCCCAGAAGATAAGGGCTAATGTGTTTGTCTCAAACACCAATAGCAGGGTGGCCGTGGCACCAACCAAGGACTGTAGGTAATAACAGCCAAGGACTGTTGGCAATAACACACTGTGAGAAAGAACAAGATGTGACTGGACAAGGGGCCATGCAGAGGTAGGACAGCACTTTCTGGAACAAAGCTCTTTGATCTACCTCCTGGTAGAGTACAGCACAAACAGAGAGATGACATGGAGAAGCAGGCACAGACTGTATAAGGGGGAAAAAGACCACCAAAGATCCAAAGCCCTCTGACCCATCTCCACAAGGATCTGGAAAAATGGACTGTGAGTGGTAATCAAAATATGAAGTGTTAAACTTATCTCCAGGACAGGGAAAGCTTATCTATTAAAAAGGCACCCAAAACCAAGCCCAGATGCATGGGTACCCAGGACCCTATAATAGATCAATACATGAGCCAGGACTAGCTCTCTCTCTCTCTTAGTGCCTCTCTCTCCACCTTTCATTAGTCTCTTTCTTTGTCTCCTTCTTTTCACCCTAACCCTTTATCCAAAATCCACTGTTGTGCACTTATATTAGGAGGTGTAGGACTAACACACCAACTCCCACGCCATGTTTAATTAACTAACTTCATAAGCTTTGGTGGACCCTCTAATTTTAGTTATTCCTTTTGAAAGGCATCAACAAATCTTGGGTTCAGCCTTCCCCTTAAAGGTGGGACATCACACCAAACTACAAAATCCTTGCAGCCTACACCCAATACAAACCATAAACAGTAAAACTGAATAGAACGTAATAATGTAAATTATTGTAAAATTAAGCTGAAAAGAAAACCATTGGTTTGAAGACCAAAGAAGGAAAACAAGATCGACAGCAAGCTTGGATATACACTAAATTTTAATCCAGAAGAAACTAGCATCATTCAGTGAATCATCACTCTTCCCTTGAGCTCTGATGAGTCCCTGCATACTCCCCTCACCCAAGTACATGGCAGTCCAACAGCATCTGTAGGCCTGCCAGAACCCCATTTGACATTTTCAGTTTAACCTCAAGTAGAGCTTAAGATCACAGTAAATTTTGTCCACAGTCTATGTTAACTTGTTTCGAAAGCAGCAGTAGTTTCACTGTATTATTAGTCCCCTAGATTTCCTGTCTGATGCTAAAAATATGGGATCGCTCATGGTTGAGAAAGCGTTGCTTCCCCCTCCCAGGCCTTGTAAAAGGGTGTTACATCAGCAGCAGCTGAAAATGAAACCAACTATCAGATGTCTATACACAAAGGTAAGACAAATGAGGCACACAAAACACACCGTGAAGTACTTTTTTGTCCACCTCACAGTTCACAAACTAGTGCAGAATTACAGAGCTGAGCACATGTAAACACAGAAAAGGGAAAGATTGTGTTGGGGAGTATGTAACTTAACATGCTGCCTGACAAATACAGGCTTAATTGGCCAACTGGCAAAAGTCCCAACATTTTCTTGTTGAAACAAAGAATTATGAAAAAACCTGTATGGGTTTTTCTCTGCATAAAGCAGCAACAAGCACCACAGAAGAGACCAAAGCACAGGCTTTGTGGTTTCTTAATGAGAGATGTTATATTGTGAAAAGTAAGAGCACAATTTACATGAACATCTTCCAGTTAAAAATGGCACTAATTCTCATGAATTTGGGAAAACTATAAACAACATACTACTTCTAGAAGGAACACAAAATATCCTAGGTTTTTACAGCAAACAGAGCACAGAATTATTCACTCTTTAAACTGAAAGTGCTTGGCACCTCTTACTCATCAGGAAATCAAGGCAGGATGGTGGGGGGAAGTGTGTAGGGGCTGGCACTAAGGTTGGTACAGACTTCCCCTAAGATCAATCCAGTCCTCCTGGGCAGAAAAGGTGAAATCTTAAAATAACAAACTCCAACCACCATTTTGCACACCCTAGCTTGAAACTGTGTTTCTCTTTAATCCTTTTTCTTATCTTTGGGAAAGGATGACTCAAACATGATGGCCACTGGCAAGGACCTGAAACATGCAAAGACATCCTGCACAGTAAAGAAACTTTCCCTTTTTAAGTATCACTGGCACTCTCTGGTTGAGGTGGTGAAGCCTCATTTGGTGGTATTTTCACTTCTTCCTGCCTTCTCATCCAAGCTATTACTTTATGTCTCTTCTAGGAAAAAAAAAATCCCCAAACTGGACTGGTTATGTCATACATTTCACTGAATGAGACTGGCAAACATATCAATACAAACAAATGAACCAAAGTACTGCACTGGGGAAAAAGAACAAGTGATTGGAAATAAAATGGACACCATTTTAATATGACGCTATAGTCTAAGGCTCCCTGGTTCTGGCATAAAAAAATGCTCAACTGCATCCGTGGCTGTGTGTCCCCATGGATGCAAGTAACACAAAAAAACACGCTGTGCTTGCTCACAGACAGCATTCAGAGGGTAAGAAATAAAAGGCATTACTTTTGAAACAACAATAGTGAATGGTAACAACAGGAGGAAGAACATGTTAGTAAATACAGTGAATAGCCAATTGTTAAATGAAAAAAATATTAAGGATGCTTGCTAAATTTTTTTAGGAAAACTAAGGGAACAGAGAGCACAGAAATCAGAGTTTTTTACTGATCCAGCATACCAGAATGTAACCAAAACCAGCCATTCTCTACTCCTAGCTTGCCAAAATATCAAGTTAAAATATTTTCTTGGGGTTAACTATGTTGCAATTTCTTAGTGCCTCTATATATTAAAATGACCAAAAGAAACCACCCACCCATCTCTTAGGGCCAGAGCAGCAAGATAATTTAATTAATTCAGATAATTCAGAAAAGCAATGTCAGGTATGAATTTTGGAGACATTAGCTTAAATTATCTCTCATTGCTTTCTATAAATAAATTCTAAGCAGATTTTAATTTACTATTTTCCTGTGATTTAAAACAAACAGAAATCCTTTACACAATTAGAATCTGAAGTTTCTCATAAAACCATATTATAAAACCTCTTTACTTCTTGCAGTTGCAATAGTGTTACCTGTATCAGTAACATTTTCTTTGTTTAACAACAGCATTTTTCTGTTTTACTGGAACTAAATCCCTAACTAGGTATGTGTTATAACAGATACTTTTTAGCTGAAAAGTTTATCTAAACTGCCTACACTAAAACAAAACTCAAGAGTTAATTTTGACTACTAAAACCCACGCTAAGCACATCAAAAAACATTTTTAGAATTAGTATTTCTAACTTTTTCTGTATTAAAGCAGTCAGAAGTACTTGGCCTTATCATGGTAAAAGCTTAACAATGACAAAATGACAGAATGACTCTGTCAAAACAGAATAGAAGTATTATTTTTGAACTGAGAAGAAGAAAATATCTGGCAAATAAACTATATAATAGAATATTCTATTTCAAGTGCAGCCTTTAACTGAAATGCAGTAATACTCAAAATCCTTATGTCTTGGGTTACAATACAGGATGTGATCAAAAGTATCTATTCTATCACTACCTGATGAGACCAGATGGGGGCAGTGATCCTTATCTGTGTGGGAGATGTTCTGCTAATGGGCCATCCATTGAAACCAGGTGGGTCATTGTTCTTTATCTTTTCACAACCCAGCCTTCCTTCAGAGAGTTATCTTCTGCTAATGGCCCATTGAGTCCCACTGTGTGACTGATAAAATTACTTCATCCCATTGGAAGTTGCTCCAGCCAGGAGGGAAGAGCCAAGCCTTTCTTACCAAGATAAAAACCAAAATTTTGGGACACTAAGGTAGCCTTTTTTTTTTTTTTTTCCATCTGGACTCCAGAGGAAAACCAGACTTTACCACATCATCACTGGACCTTTGGAGGGAAACTGCACCTTCTACAGGAGCACTGCTTCAACTGAACCACATCTGTCACTGCAAGAGGACTGTAGCCACCATTTACTGGGACTGCTACCAACACCCTGCCTTACAGGGTGTCAGGTTGTACTCTGACTCTGTCAGTGTCTGGGGTTTGTGCTTTGTAGTACTCTATTTCTATTTTAATTTTCTTAGTAAAGAACTGTTATTCCTAATTCCCATATCTTTGCCTGAGACCCCCTTGATTTCAAAATTCTAATAATTTGGAGGGAGGAGGTTTACATTCTCCATTCTAAAGATAGGCTCCTGCCTTTCTTAGCAGACACCTGTCCTCCAAACTAGGACATCTTATAAGCGTAGACCAAGACATCAGTAAGTCAGATGAATATGGGAGCATAGATCCGTAATTCGATCACCCTAGTATTTTTCAGAGAGACAACATGACCCAGCACACAATCCAAGAAGTTCCTGCAGACCATTGATGGTAACTTTCTCATGTAAATGGTAGAAAAGCAAGGAAAGGTGCATTGCTGGACCTTGTACAAACAAGCCAGGAAAGACTGAGAATGTGAAGGCTGGAGGCAGCCTTTGTTGTAACAACCAGGAGATAGTGGAACTCTAGATCCCGTGTAGCAATCCAGACTAGAACACTAAACTTCCTAAAAGCTAACTTCAGCCTCTTCAAGTAAGTGCTTAGCGGAATCTCATGGGTTAGGGCTCTAGAGCAGACGGGGGTCCAAATCACTGGTCAATATTCACACATCACTTACTCCATGCTCAAGACCAGTGCATTTCCATGAACCAGAAATTAAGCAAAGGGGGCAGGAACCCTTTATAGACGAGCAGGGAGTTTCTAACAAATCTCAAATAAAAGAATTAAATTTGTAGAATTTGGAAAAAGAGACAGGCCACATGAGTGGATGACAGGAACATTGTCACAGAATGCAAGGTGGTGACAAGAAAGGCCAAAACCCACTTCCAGTTGAGTCTGTAAATGAATATCAAGGACAACAAGCAAAAAGAATATTAGGGAACATGTGGGGTCACTGCTGAATCAGATAGGTGTCTTGGTGAAGGAAGACAGAGAGAAGGCAGAATTACTGAATGTCTTCTTTCCTTCAGTGTTAAGGCCAGCCCTCAGAAATCCCAGACCTTGGGGCAAGGAGAGGAAGGCTGGAGAAAAGAAGACCTTCCCCTGGTTATTGAGGATTCAGCTAGACAGGCTTAACATTGATAAATCCATGGCCTTTGATGGGATGTACACACAGGTGCTGAGGGAGCTAGTATATGATGTTGCTAAGCTATTCTCTATCATCCTTGAAAAACCATGGAGACATGCCCAATGACTGGACAAAAGACAAATTTAGTCATCTTCAAAAAGAGCATTGAAGGACCCTGGAAACTACCAGCCAGTCAGCCTCATCTCCATCCCTGGAAAGGTGATGGAACAGAATATTCTAGAAGTCATCACCAAAAATGTACAAGAAGGTCATGAGGAGCAGTCAGCAGGGATTCCCCAAGGGGAAATCATGCTTGACCAATCTGTCAGCCTTCTGTGATGGCAGGGCAGGATGGGTAGATGAGGGGAGAGCAGTGGATGTTGTCTGCCTCCACTTCAGCAAGGCTTTGGGCACCATCTCCCATTACATCCTCACAGGTAAGCACAGGAAATGTGGTTTAGATGAATGGACAGTGGCGTGGACCAAGGACTGGCTGAATGGCAGAGCTCAGAGATCAGGATCAGGGCAATAGAATCCAGTAGTCTGTTCTGTTCCCCAGGGATCAAGAGTGGTCCATCCTCACTCAACCTGTTTATCACTGGCCTGGATGAAGGGATCCAACCTCAGCAGGTTCGCTGATGACACAAACTGGGGGAGTGGCTGATACACCTGAAAGCTCTGCTGCCTTTCAGCTGGACCTTGGTAGGCTGGAGAGCTGGACAGAAAGAACTTAATGAGGTTCAACAAGGGCAAGGGCAGGATCCTTCACCTGGGGAGCAATAACCCCAAGTACCAGCACGGGCTGGGCTGCCCCACTAAAGAGCAGCTTTGCAGAGAAGGACCTGGGAGTCCTGGTGGATCTCAAGGTGACAATGAGTCAGCAGTGAGTCCTTGTGGCCAGGAGGCCCAGTGGCATCCTGGGCTACATTGGGAAGAGTTGGAAAGAGTTGGAAGAGCTGGAGCGCTGGGTCCAGTTCTGGGCTCCTTAGTACCAGAGACACAAGGAGCTCCTGCAGAGGGACCAGTGAAGGGTCACAAAGATGATGAGGGGTCTGGAGCATCTTGAGGATGACGAGGAAAGACTGCGGGAGCTGGGCCTGTTTAGTCTAGAGAGGAGAAGACTGAGAGGGGATTCACCTCAAGATGAAGAACAACAGCTTTATGTTGAGGGTGGCAGAGCACTAGAACAGGCTGCCCAAGGAGGTCATGGAGTCTCCCTCTCTGGAGACATTAATAAAACAGATAGAGCTGTTCCTTTGTAACCTGCTCTAGGTGACCCTGCCTTGGATGACATGATCTCCAGGGGCCCCTTGCAACTGTTAACTCTTCTCTGATTCTGTGAATTTAAGGCAAGATATTTTACAGCAATGTCCTTACAAAAAAAGAAAAAAAAAGGGAGAGAGAAAAATTACAGATTAAGTTTACAAGAAAAAATTTTAAATGTTTAGATAACCAAGCACCTGTACTTTTTATGCTTTTAAAAAATATTTATATTGACTTTTCATAATAACACTACTCAACAATACACAGCACCACTCACACACACACACACTGTCATAACACAACTACAGCCCAGGTAGCTGCAAGTATGTTCTCACACATTTTCTTTCGCTCTTTTTCCGAGAAAGCCCTAGAAAATAACTTCCATCTGGACAGTAAATCTATCCAAGTAAGCATCAGTATAATACTTCCTCTAAAGAATGGTTTCTAATTGGACACCATTAACAGCACTGCTGAGATTAGCATCAGATCCGAGCTTCATTTCTGATGTTTCACTTGATTGCATATTCTTTGGGTGTGTATTTGCCATGTTACTAAGAAAACCTTAAGAGGGAGGAATAAATTGATTTTTCAAACTACTGTGTTTGAATCTCATCGACTTCTCTTCCTTACCTAAAAAAGCACTACATAAATCAGTGATTTTGACAATGGCAGACTGATGTCTGAAGAAAACTGCAGGAGTCCCACAAATCTTCATGGAATATGCAAAAACCCAAGCTTCTTTAAAAGCCATGACATTGATATTTCAGCATTTCAAAACTGAGGTTTTCAGATGCCTAAAAAAGTCCTTTACATTATGGAACTGACAGTTCAGATTTATTTTTTCTCATTTTTAAGTTAATATATAGCCAGAAATATGAAATACAGTAATTTCACTACTATAAGGCGCACCCTTTTGACTAAAATTTTTTCCCAAACCCGGAAGTGTGCCTTATAGTCAGTGCGCCTTTTATATAATGTACAAAGTTGCAAAATTTGCCACCTCGGAAGTGTGAGCCGCAATGGGTGGGCGGTGCCGCAGGAGCGGGTGGCACAGCCAGCAAGAGCCATGCGTGGAGGGAGGGAGGTGCCGCCTGCACCGGCGCCAGCACGGGGGGAATGAGAAGCCAGGTGGCGCTGGTGCCGGCCTGGGCAAGGCGGGGGACGAGAAGTGCAAGCCCACAACAGTCCTGAGCCGAGCACAGCCCGCCCAGCAGCGGCATCAGGGCAGTGGCGGCGCGGCCTGGATGGCAGGAGGAAAGCACCGTGGTGGTGATGCAGCCCAGGCAGCAGGAGGAAAGCACCGCGGCAGCGCAGCCCGGGCAGCTGGGGAAAGCCACCGGCATTGGGGCAGTGGCAGCACAGGGGAAAAGCCCGGGAGGGTGCAGGCCTCCTAGAGTGGCACGTGGCTCCCAGAGTGCCGGGGGAGCTCGGGGCTCCCAGCACAGCACGGGGCACCCGAAGCGCTGGGGCAGCGCAGGGCTCCCGGAGCTGCACAGGGCTGCTGGAGCGGGGCGGGGAGGGAGGAAGCAGGCTGCCACAGAAACCCCGAGCCACCGCCGCCCCAAGCCCCGCCTTGCCAGCCAGCACTGGGGGCGGGCGGGAGTGCTGGGGCCTGCACACTGGGAGGGTGCTCGGGGCTGCATTTAAAGGCTATGCCAATCTGTGAAAAATATTTGCAAATTGAGCACCTGCCAGTAAACTCCATGATCACAGGATTCTTTTACTAATTCGTTACTTTGTTGCTTGTAGCACAGATCTTCGTGGCAAAAAAAAAGTGCACCTTATAGTCCAGTGTGCCTTATGATCATGAAATTACTGTATTTATCCCAACAGGATACTGAAGTGCACTCCATCCTCCACTAGCCATATTTTTTTAAATATGTAGTGAAAATAATCACAACTACTACATACCTAGTAATTACAGCTAACTAGAACCAAGCTACTTCACAACTGATTTCTTTCCAAATTCACTAATTTCTACATCAAATAACCTAATTTTCTTTCATTGCTACTGTGAAAGGGATCTACAGAAACAAATTCCTAACTTTCTATACAAAGAAAACAATGAAAATTAAATACAGAGAGCAACCAGATTAAAAGATTGTAAGCTTCTGCCAGAGGTAGAAAACCATAATAAACACCTTATGCTTCAGGTTTAGTTTTTTGAGGAATTACTACTGTGTAAGAAAATATTTTATATCACATACAGCCAGCATCTATTCCAGCAGAAGAGATACTGTCTTAATTCCTCTAGTTATGCCACCACAGTCAAAAGACATGGAGTGGAAGTGAACGCAAGAGGAATTGCTAGCCATTTGCCCACAGGAAGCCACAAACATTATGGTGCAGCAGGCACAGCTGAGGCAGTGCAGCAAGAGCACAGATTATTAGCTCGGTGGAGAATGCCAAAGCACACAAAGCCTACACCATTGTAGGTTACACAAAAGGTTAGAAAACACAAACATGTGCACATGCTTCTCTCCATTTAAGCATAAGCTGTTTATACAA
The DNA here is from genome assembly GCA_013186435.1 of Turdus rufiventris. NCBI lineage: Eukaryota > Metazoa > Chordata > Aves > Passeriformes > Turdidae > Turdus > Turdus rufiventris. The sequence continues at coordinate 11,355,528 of PYHW01009486.1, forward strand.
ATACCAGATAAAATATGCAGAAGGTTTTGTATCCTTTGAACCACTATTTTATAGTCTCAAAATTAAAGTCATTGAGGAGTCAATAGTTATTAGCATTTCCACAATCTGAGCAGCGCTATTAATAAAATCAGAGCAGATGGAAGCTGCTGTCATATGTTGTTGTGGTTTTTTTTTCTGGGGCAGGAGAGGGACTAAGCAGTAACAGTTCCTCTACAGGAATTCATATAGACCTTCTGCCGACTAAATATACTGCTGGGTACACTTTTTATTCATTAAAAATACTTGCCTCTACAAAACCTTACAATATGAGGCAAAAGCAAGTTAGTGCCACCTGCATTTGCATCATTTAATAAAGAAAAAAACTGATCCTGAACATGTGTTGCTTTTCTATAGAGCTTTGAAAGCAAATCTAACTTCGTCGTGTTAACACTTTTTACATTTTTATATATGCTCTCTAGCTAAAAAACGTTAGCACACCAGTAAGAGAGAAAGTATATGATATGATGTATGTCTCCACTTTAGAGCAGCAAACCAAAAAGGACAGTAGGAGGCTCAACAAAAACTTTTAACATTTTTTCAAGTACCTTTTATCCAAGCTTTCAAAAAAAATATGCTCATCATTTCTAAGAACGGAATAAAAAAATTACAGAATTCATTATTCTGAAGTTCTCAAGCCAAAACACTTAATAATGGACACTGAGCTTTAAAACAGAATTATTTTCCTTTTCCATATATTGCCATTTTTATATAGGCACACATGTAAATAGATATAATTTACTTGGGTCTTCAACAGATATTCAGAACTAAAAAAAACCTGCCTTCAAAGTAACAGGAGATGTGATGCAGAATAAAATTCAAGTGCTTTGAATTATAATTCAAAGCAATTATAACAGTATGAATAAATAAGAGGGTTTCTATTTTAACACATTAGGCAGTTGGTCCAGAGGAAAGAAAAATAATGTACTTACCACTGTGTTACTTTCTTCTCCCTGCTGCTTCTTCCCTGAGCTTTCAAAGTCAACATTCTGTTTGAAATAAAGGAACAAATTTTAGTCAACCCTATAACTGTTAGGTAAGAACAAACTACTTTTTTATTGGATTGGATAGTCTTTTGGCTTTCGTAGTTTTGGTTTTGTTAAAAGAAAAGCTTGACGCTTGTGTACAAAACATTGTTTATTACCCTGTTTTTATTTTACAGCACTCTGTCTACAAAGTTGTTTCATTTTTACTCCCCTTATAGTTACTATATTAAAATATTAAGTATAACACAGATTTCTCTCACACACAGTTCTGAAGAATTCCAAGGAAAAAATACATCAAAAATTAACCAAAGATAAAAAAAGTAAATTTTTGCATTGTAAACTTTAGGAATTTTTTAGAAAGTTGCAGCACTTTTTATAAGCCATAACAGATCTCTGATGCTAACTTCACTGAAGTACAACAATTAAAAACAAATGAAACATTCAGTGTTTTTGACTGAACACACACAAAATTAGTGGCTGGACTGATGGGAAGAATTAATTTTGCCTTCAACAAAGGCAGAAGTAGAACATATCTTCAGAGGGATTAAATGTCACTGTAGTCAGACAGATTATTTAACTAAGCACAAAGTTATGGAGAGCAGATAAGAAGCTAAGTCAAACAGTATAATCTGTCAAATTTTCAGTATCTAGAATTTATATTGTGGGGATCATAGGAAGCATCTTCATTCAAAGGATTTGCTTATAAATGGAACTATATTTCATTTCTTTCCAATAAAAGCAGAATTAGGCCACCATAAAATAAATAAATAGATACTGAAAGAGATGTAAAATCAACTTGTTCCAGGAGAAGAACAAGTTCCTTCTTTTGGGGTAAAAAACAGCACAATGAACTCCAACAGAAGTCCAGACTGACACAGCAGGATTGCACTACAATCAACTTCTGCATATCACATGTCCTACTCCTTGTTTGGGAGTCACTGGTGTCAGCTTCTGCACTCATACCAAATGCACTCCAATGCACTACACTGCACACATCTATAAATATTTTCAATAGAAGGGCATCCAAGACATGCAGCTAGCAAGAGGTAAAAAAGTAATATCAAAGCCATAAGCCTTTTAAGTTCCTTACTAAAAAAAATCTCTATTAGTTTAGCCAGCCTCAGAAATACAGAGCAGAACCACTCACAACAATTAAAAAGCTGAAGAAAGACATCAACAATCAAACCAGATTCTGAAACTGGGGCTCTTAGAAGAGTCGGTCAAATTGCCACGGCTGCATGCTTCTTTCCTTTCCCACAGCACTTGGCTCCTACTGCAAAACTGTGTGATCTTTACAAAAGCTGTTTCAGAGACACTGTACACAAACTCCCAAAAAGAAGAAATGCAGGTCTGCAACAGTTTTGCTAGGATAAGCAGAATTCATCCAGAGAACACAACAGTGTGGAGCTGGATCTGACAAAGAGAAAGTCAGGTGATTGTGCCTCTGAAAGATAAAGACCCAAGGTCAAGAGTATGCAGGCAAAGCATTCACAGTAGAAAAACTATCAAAGAACTAGCTAGTCCTATAATCATCGCAAAAACAATAAACAAAAAAAGATCACTCGTGCATCACTTCCTGACACCTGTTTGGCTGACTTTGTTGAAATGCCTAAAAGAATAAAATCCAGTGGTAGGGAGTCATTACCATCTGAACTGCTTGCAGACTTCCAAACCAAGCAAAAGGAACTCATCCAATCTCAAACATCCAGAGACAATAATACAGCAAGTGTGTGCATGAGGGGAAGAATACACACCACTATCTAGATATTTCAGGTCATGCTGCTTTACAACTTTAGCAGCTACACAAGTCTCTGAAAAAGAGACATCAGTTACAAAATCAAACAAAAACAATGAACTCAGTGCAACTGACATTTCTGTAATGTCACTTGAAACTGTGACATTGACTAAGCCTCTATATCAAAAGATGACAGCTAAGAATGTGCTGTAACTACAACTGTAAGCACTGATGAGTTTCCAACAGCAGAAACCTCCTATCACCACGCAGTTTGCAGGAAAGCACAACAACCTCTCTAAGAAAATAAATGGTGATATTTAGAGAAACGCAAACTAACCATGCACCAGAACCACAGAAGTCTAGAAGACAAGGAGCTGATGTGTTTGTCTCAAACACCAATAGCAGGGTGGCCGTGGCACCAACCAAGGACTGTAGGTAATAACAGCCAAGGACTGTTGGCAATAACACACTGTGAGAAAGAACAAGATGTGACTGGACAAGGGGCCATATGGAGGTGGGACAGCACTTTCTGGGACAAAGCTCTTTGATCTACCTCCTGGAGATAAGCATAGCTCAGAACAGTACAAACAGAGAAATTAGGTGGAGAAGCAGGCACGGACTATATGGGGATAACAAGACCAAAGACCCAAAGCCCTCTGACCCATTTCCACAAGATCCTGGACTGTGAGTGGTAAGTACAGTAATTTCACTACTATAAGGTGCACCCTTTTGACTAAAATTTTCCCCTGAACCCGGAAGTGCGCCTTATAGTCCGGTGCGCCTTACATGATGTACAAAGTTGCAACATTTTCCACCCCGGAAGTGCGAGCCCCCAACAGTCCCAGCCGAGCAGACCATCAAGCCAGCGCCAGGCTGGGGCGAGCCCAGTGGCATTGGGGCGGCAGCCGTGTGGAGTGGGGTGGGAAAGCGCAGCGGCGCAGCCTGGGCAGGGGGACAAAGCTGCCGGCATCAGGGAGGCGGCCCCACGGGGCAGGCCCGCTGGCCCCAGGGACACTGTATGGAGCAGCAGCGGACATAGCTTGGCCCCGGGGACGCTGCACAGATCTGCGGCGGGCATGCCCCGGCCCCAGGAATGCTGCACGGAGCAGCAGCAGGCATAGCCTGGTCCAGCTGGGTACAGACAGGCCCGGGGGCCCATGGCTTCCGGGTTGAGGCAGGGTCTCAGCCAGCAACCGCACGGGGGGAGCTGGGGGCAGATCCTCGCTGCAAAAAAAAAAAACAAAAAAATCCAAAAAAACAAAAGGTGCGCCTCATAGTCCTGTGCGCCTTACCTGATCTACAAAGCTGCAAAATTTGCCGACTCCTGGGGGGTGCACCTTATAGTCGTGAAATTACTGTAAGTTACATAGAAAGCGTGAAACTTATCTCTAGGGCAGGGAAAGCTTATCTATTAGTAGGTACCCTGATCTAAACCCAAGCAGTGCCCCCAGGACATGCCATCAGCTGAACTGATGCTGTAGCCGGGACCGCTAATCTCTTTCTTTCCTTCTTCCTTCCCTTTCTTTGTCCCCCTCTTTTAATTCATCTCTCTCTTTTCCCTTATACCCTACCCCTTCGTCCAAAAATCCAGGGCCATGTGCTTATATAAGAGGCCAGAGTACTAACATACCAATTTCCAAGCCAAGTGTGTAATTACTAATAAAACTTAATAAGCTTTTGTGGATCATCTGACATTCCTTTCAACCAATGAGTATCTACAAATCTTGGGTGCTCCCTTCCCCTTAAGGCTGCAATACCACAAAGACCTCATTTAGTTCAGATCACCACTATTTTAGTTGTTTTCCAGAAGTGGTAACAGGTGCTTTAGACAACTAGTGGTAACTTACCCTCAAGGTAAAAATACCTTATGAAATCTTATTTAACCATACTCTAGCACATGATACCAATCACACCCGACCGAGTCTCAATATGTTTCTCTACTCAAAAAGCTCTAGCTTTCAGTTTTATGGAGAGAGTATTTGGGGGAACTATCTTATGTATCCATCCTGTTCTTACTCCTTCTTAATTAAAACCCTAACGCTACTAGACAATGCTTTCCAGATGGACTGCTGGTCTGACCCAGAGCAGCTGTTCCAATCACTGTACTCCAGGGGTTGTTCACAACTGAGCAAGCAAGTATTTCTCATTTCACTGAGGTATTTCTGTTCCAGCTTACCAGTGGCTTTAGCCTACAGAGGGTGAAAACAAGGATGGCCTAAGAAAAATAGTGAAAGATTGTCTGAGCATTCAGAGATCAGGTTAGGAAAACTAAAGCACTGGTAATATTAAATCTGGCCAGGAGCATCAAGGACAACAAAAAAAGCTTTGCCATACAGAGGGAATTGGACAAACTTCAGAAGCAGGTCCATGAGAACACTGAAGTTCAACAACACCAAATGCAAGGTGCTGCACTTGGATCAGGGCAAGACATGAACACAGACTGGGAAGCAAACTCAGTGAGAACAGCCCTGTCAAGAAAGGGTTCTTCTGGATAAAAAGCTGGACAACAGTGTGTGCTCACAGCCCAGAAAGCCAACTGTATCCTGGTCTGTATCAAAACAGCAGCCCAGGGAGGTGACTCTGCTGCTCTCCTCTGCCATTGTTACACCCCACCAGGAGTACTGTGTCCAGTACAAGAAATTCTTTACCATGAGAGTGATGAGGTACTGAAACAGACTGCCCAAAGAAGTTGTGAACACTCCATCCTTGGAAACGTCCACAGAAGGAGAGAGTAAATTTGATGATCTTCAAGGTTCCTTCCTTAAAGAAGGAAGGTGATTTCTAGTATTTCTATAGGCACATGGGTGATAAAAAAGAAAATGTGCGTCCTCTCCAAAGGAAATGGGAAAACTGGTTACTTGGGACATGGAAAAGGCCAAAGCATTCAACTCCTTTTTTGTCTCAATCTTCATCAATGAGTTCCCCAGCTACCTCACCAGAGCTGCAGAAGACAAAGGCAGGGACCAGAAGAATGAAGTACTAACTACCTGCTGTAGAAGATCAGGTTTAAGATCATCTAAGAGAACATGGAGGTTCACAAGTCCATGCGACCTGATGAGGTACATCCACAGATTCTGAAGGAATTGACAGAGGAAGTAGATAAGCCACTACCTATCATACTTGAGAAGCTGTCCAAGTTCCACTGACTGGAAAAAGGATGCATAACCACCATTTTTCAAAAGGAAAATAAAGACCCATGAAATTTATGTGTCAGTCAGATCTCACCTATAAAGATCATTGAGCAGATCCTCCTGAAAACTCTGTTAAGGCACACAGAAAAAGGGGGTGATTTGTGACATCCAGCATGTCCTCACTAAGGGAAGTCATGTCTGACAAATGTGGCTACCTTCTACAATGGGGTTACAGTTCACCTCAAATCCTCAGAACTCTTCCCATTGCTTTTGGCGGTCTACTTTGAAAGAATATTGATGTACCCACAACACGTAGCAAACTTTCATGCAATAGATCAGGATGTAGGGTTATACTTCAGTACAATAAATGAGGCTTAAGCAGTTGTTATTTTCTCCAAACTGTTTGAGGAAACAAAACCAAAACAAAATAAACAAAAGAGAGAGAGCAAGAGGGAGTGGGGTAAACCACAACATGCTCTTCATTTCAGGAAGGGTTGGAAGCAAGTATCTTAAGAACTGCTTGCTTCAAAGCCATTTCAGACAGCCTTCACCCCTCAATAACCATCCTCCATTTTAAATGAAAGCAGTAAAACCAGCAAAATATTTCTTTAATAACTCCAGAATGGTATTGCAGAATCCAGATTCTCTGCGCTTGTCGTCAAACATCCATTCACATTCAGCAGGAAAGTACTTTTAGCTAAAAAGACTTCAGATCAAAATTATCCACAGTAGAGACTCATATTAGGCAGAAAGATCCCATACTGAGCCACTAAAATCTGTCTAGTAAACCAAGAACAATTTTTGGGCAAGGAGATCAGTTGTTTTTTTGCCCTTTGGAATGGGATCGAGGATGATGAGAGATTCCAAATCACATTGAAGAGGAGCAACTGTATGCACCATTGGTATCACTGTACAAGAAGACCTTGCCTGCCAGAGGATACCCATTGCCAGATTTTTTTTTTTTAAGTATCAGTGGAGTACACGAAGATGTGCATAATCATTTCATACACAATGACAACAACTAAGTTTTACTGTCAGTATTTACTGGCAAGATTCTAATTCACAACCTGCCACACATTGGAGGGAAATGTGTGCGTTACAGTGAGCTAACTTGAACAAACAAAATAACATATGATTGTGATTGAGGAAACAAAAGATAAACACAGCTGAGAAAATATTTATCTCTAGACAGTATATCTTTTGAAATTAAACATATTTTGTACAAAGTAGAAAGGCCGTAGACCACAGACAGCTTAGTTCATCTCAGAGTCCCGGACTGGGAAACAAGAAAGGGTAAGAGAATGACCAGGGAGACACAAAGGATCCAGAGACCATTCTTGAAAACAAACACATCTTGCTTTTCATGGAAGCAGATGCTGTCATCCTGTCCCACTGTTTCTTGCTATTTCAGTATCTGAACCAGACATTTAGAGTGAAGCAAGAAACATTGAACTGTCTCGTTGACATAAATCTAGCAAGTTTCAGGCAGCAGAACTTTCTACTGATTTTGAGTGATCAAGTCTAAGACGTTAATAATGAAACATTACCTCAAGCAGCATGAGACTGACCTACTTGAGGATTTGTTACCTCCTAGTACCAATGCTGTCACAGCTGCTGACAACCAGAATCCTTTAATGCAGGAAGAGGACAGCTGATCACACATTCTAAGCAGGCACACAAAGGTTCACATTTGCTTCCAGAATGCCCCAAAATAACCTGCTGGTGTACTGCAGGGGACATGCAGTTCAAAAGTGTTCTTCCAAAGGCTATGGATATGCTTACCAACATATGGAATGCAAAAGGCACTATGATAGGTCCCTGGACTGCCTAACTTGCCATATGACTTTTATTTTAATATTAAGAATTTCACTGTTCCGCCAAATTATCTACAGTTCAATTAGAGTTGTTTTAATTATCTTAAAACTTAATGGACTGCCCTAGGGTGCACCAAAGTGAAATTTTGTTACTTGCAATATCACAACATTTTCGCAAAAGACAGTTAAGGAAACATATGCATACCCGTGCACACACAGGTAAATCAGAGCTGCTGGATTTTGTGGTTGACTACTTCCCTTTGGGGAAGCTGGTCAAAAAAGGGTTTCCAAAGCATAAATGAAGAAAGCACCTGTGATCTCAATTTTTTTTAAGGCAGCATTTCCACCTCTGTGGATAGAGCTACAGAAATTTCGTCTAAGCATTCAGAATGCAAATTGTAGTTTTGCAACAAAACAAACACAGCTCGACCTAGGAAAATGGTCTGGTGTTCAAAACCCCCCTTTGTAACAGTGTAGTTAATGCAGAAATGACCAGTATGTTTGCATTTGCCTCAGCATATACGCATTGAAAAGTTATTCTACAATATAAAGAACAAAATATAATGTTATTAAGCATAAACAGTTAGAGCTACAACACCCTCAGAAGGCACAGCTGTTGCAGGTAAGAATCACATTGTGACTTTTAATTCCTTTAAATCCCACATATTCTAGAGGAGCAGTAAGATACAGCACTATTTTACTTCCTTTTCCCAAACACTGAGAACTGCAGAACAGAGGTTCTTAGTCACATCTCCAGATCATGTGGTCCAACCCATGACCTAGCCTACCACATCAGAGCAAACAACATTAGATACTAAAAAGTCAAACTCTACTTTTGAGTTAAAGTGAATGTAGTTTGTAAAAAAGGAAGCAGATCCATTGGAATCATTTCCAGGGGAGAAAGCTGAGATTTAGTGGCTTTTGATAACCATGGCGGTACATGTTTCTGTGCCTCCACTCTAGCAAAATTTCTAGTCAATGTAATTACTGTCTTAGGTAGTCATTTTCCAAGTCTTACTAATGCAACTGAATAATCACATACTGATTCAATCATACATGAATGCATAATATAAAATGTTCCAGTTCACATTAAAAAAAAAGGTATCAGGAAAATCTCTTTGCAGAACAAAGACAACTTATATCAGTATATCCTGCTTTACTGGAAAGTAGAGTTGGTATTCACAGACTTACAATTAATCAAAATCTATAAAAGAAGGTTGCTTTCCAGAATGCAAGGTAAATGCAAGGGGGATTAAACTGTTACTGTATGCTGTTCCTCACCATTCTGCTTAAGGCACTACTAATGTTTAGTGTTTTTGTTCCTTGATGACATCACATTAACTCAAGTAACCACAAACCAAGACAGAAATGGAAACACAGCAAACTAAAACACTGGCCTTCTACTTCCAACTTAATGCTAAAAATTAAGAATTTCAGGAAAGTTTTTAAATATTATTATTCATGGCATCCTTAAACACGGTACTCATTTAATATACACCTGTCTTAAGACAAACAAGTTTAGTGATCTCTTCATAACAACTTGATTCTTGTCTTTGAAGTATACAATATAGCAGTACCCCAACTTAATAAAAATCAAAAAATAAACCATGCACAACAGAAAACTATTGGGGGTGGTTTTGTAGGCCACTTACATTGGGCACACAGATCATTCTTAGTGATAGAACCAACACATTTCAGATTAGCAACAATCTGTGCCCTGTGCAGTGTCACAATTCTTTACTAAACCATTTTTCTAAAAGTGGCAGTCATGCTAACTCAGTGACTAAATGTGAGCAGCTATGCCGAGCTACACACTGAGGTTTAGTTAACCCTGAAGAAGCTCTGTTACAGGTGGTAACAGAAAGAATCAAACTTGATTCAATATGGGAATGAAAAAGAAAAAAAGGATTTTTTTTTTCAAGCTACAATAACGTTCACACAAACTTCAGCCATTTCAAAGATTTCCACTGCTACTGCAGAACTGACATTAACTTTGGAGAGAATGGAATATACCTATGTGACATCAAAAGGCCAACTAGCACCACAAACAATGTGACACAAGCACAAGAGAGACTGCAAATGCAAGAGAAAATTATTTAGATCTGGACATCCTTTGCTCCTACATGGCCCTGCTCCTTCTCACTCCTTCCCCCCCCATTCTTTAGTTTCTCATCAGCACATGGATTCTACACAGTGACTACTCCAAAAGGTCAAAGCTTTTCAGTCCTGTTGTTGCTAGCCACAGCAAATGTGGTCAGAACTCAGCCTTTTTCTACTGAAGAACAAGAGAGACTAACGACAGGAAAGACAAGGAATGTGGAAAATTTGAAAAACTAGTGATTAACAGAATAAGAATACGTAACACAAAATATACCAATTGAATTGGTGTTAATATTTATAACTTAAACCACAAAACTCAGTCATATATACACACTAAACGACGCCAGAATCTACACCACTGTTTCTAGAAAAGACATACTTGATCAAAATTTAGTAGGCGGTTACCTTGTATTATGCTATTACCATGATCCTTGTTTCTTTTTGCCTACTGCCATTCATCAGATAAACACTTTTTCCCTCCCCCACTTCTTCACACCCACATTTTTATTAGATATTGAAATACTTTACGGAGAGTCATATCTAATTTTATGTGTGCAATACTTCAGAAATATGGCACCAAGCCTTATAGAGACCACGGGCATGTATAAAACGCTGGTGGTAGCCAACACCCACAATTCTGTGTGCAAACAGCACTTGTATAAATATTGTCTTAAGTAAATGCTGAATCACTAATAGATAACACTCAATATGATGGGAAAAAAGTGATCTAGATACTAAAGCAAGTGTGTCCAAGCATAAGAGAAAGAGAAAGCAGAAGAAATAAAAATCTGTATACTCAATTCTCCAAGAGCATGCGAAACTTCATCAAATAAATCCTAGGATAAGTCCTCCACCTGAATGAACCCAAGATTGTCACAGACTGTGTATTCTTGTCTTGCAAGACAAACAACTTAAGGTTCAAGTCCTCTTGGACAACATTTGAGTACAGGTTTTCAGCACTCCAGATGAACCATTTACACCTCAACAGTAAGACCAATAAAGATGTTACATTTATCTCAATTTAAAACCTAGACAGTCAGATATACTTTCAATACACCTCCTGTATCTGCCAGTTATGACACAGCTTATGCACAAAACCAAACTCTAGAGCTGTTTCAAACTATCAAAACACAGATGGTCATGACTGAATTCAGACTACAAATTTTACCAATTCTGAGAATGTTGTGTCATCAAATGTTTGACTTCATCTTGTGCCCGTGGCCTTTTATGGCTACTCAAGATACTCCAACACACTTTGAACTGTTAAACGGCTGAGGCTTTATATTTGAAATTATCAAATTATGCATAAAATACTGAATTCTAATAACACCTAAGTTGTCTTAATATGTTATGAAATTGATATTACGAATTGGATGACTGTTTTACATTACACATAGTTCAGAAACATAATTTTATATCATATTGGAGATTTCATATTTAAATTGTCTCAAAAAGAGAAGACACTAACAGCAAACAGTTGCTGTTGTATATAACTGTATACTTAATTATAGATCTCACATTACCAGCCAAGTCATTGTTAGGGTATGTAAGTTGCTGAGTTCTCTTTCCTTTCAGGGCAGAGGTGAGCAGTGCTAGTCAAGCAACACTTAAAGCTATTTTTAGATGTTATTCCCCCCCCACATATGTAGAGTCATAACTTTACAATTAACAATTGCTGTTATGAACCTTTTACTTCCTTCTGCATTTATTTTGCTCCTCACTGCTTCACAAAATCTAATTAGGAGACATCACTGGCCTGTTTGATTACAAATACAATCAGCAATCTGACAACATGCTTGCAAAATTGCTAAATACTCGTAGCTACAAAGGAAATTACTTCAGCTGTGCCCTTAACATGTGAAGTGCAACAAAAATATTTGCTTGTCTAAGTGGGTTTAAATTAAAAAAACAAACCTATCAGATAGTTGTTATAGCTTCAACTGTCCTTTATTGTACACACCAACTTGAAAGTCAGTCTTATCTATAAACAGTAACAAAGACACCAAGAGGAATAATGCATTTCTATATTGAAAACAGAAATTATATAGTTGAGCAGCAACAGTGTAGAATCACAGATACGATTTTTAAAAAACACACTGATCTGAAGTAGGGATATACCCTGAAGGCAAAGGTCCAGTATCAAAACTTCTTTTTGTAAGCTGTGGACAATTGAACAGGTGTCTTCCTGGAAGCTGGTGTTTCCTCTTTGAATCGGCATTAAATTTTTAACTAGCTACAACAGCTATTGATTGCGACTAAACACATAAAACATCAAACCAAGAAGTATTTTTACCCTACTACACTTGACATGGGCATGCACCATCTGTCACTGAGGTATGATCTGTAACTCCGTGACATTATCACATTACTATCAAAAAGACTAATGCTACTGCCTAATCTCATGGTTTCAGCCAATTTCTAAACACTAAGCCTTGGCTTGCTGTCAGATCTCACTACCTGCCTGAGAACCTATGATGGAGCGTAATTGTCACTTTTTATCATTTAATTTAAAGCTACACAACTCCTTTGTTGTAGCTAATTTAGATTCTACAAATACTGTTAGAAGTGATTTGTTTCATGGATGAAAAGAAGTTATAGAATCCCCCTGGATTTTTGCTATGTAACAGGATAACAATTCCCCTCTAACACACAAAACAATCCAGGCCCATAAGCTACCTGAAATAAAAGGCAAACTGCTCATTAAGGTAATACGAAATTTCTGTTATTTGAAATTGCAGAGCTGCATAGTAATTAATCCCCAGCTCACAAGATAATTTAAGGAAATTAATATGCTGAATTTAACTGATTGGAAAATAGTCCTAGTTATTCCTGCCTAAAAAAATCCCCCTGCTGATTTTACTTGAAGTAACCAATGCGGACATAGCTTCTCTACATGAAAAAAAAAAACCAGACCCACAAGTGCTACTTAAAAATTATGTGTGGATAGCAGTCTGTGGAAAGAAGCAGGATATGAATTTGCTATCTTTCCTCCAATAATGAGATTGCAGTGAGGGTTGGTTTGTCTCAGTTCTTACTCTTTTTTATTAAATTTAATTTAAATCAACACAGCATCACATACAGAAATGGCTGTTTGTGTATAATCTGCAAATCAGTAGGTTTCTCCTCATTCCCAATTTCTCATTCTTCGCACGGTTGTCTTGTAAAAATATACTGCCTGAAGGAATATGCCCTTCATATATTGATAAGGGCACTACCAAAATGCATGCCCTAAAATGCATTTGAAGATTATGTCCATACATCATCCAAAATCCCTTTTATTGGAGTTGCCCATCACAGTTCAAAAGGTCTTCCAGTAATAAGTGAAATGCATTATTAGATCTGATAGCCAAACAATGGAGGTTCTTAGGGGTTTCTGGCTTCTAGATACCGGTCCATTCTCAGTTCTGAGTAAAACCAAAAACAATCAGATATGAGCTTTAAAAACAACCTAACATCTGTTTAATTTCAAATTAATTTTTTTTCTTGATCTTCCAGATCTTCTCCAACAAGCTAGTACAAGATCTGGGCAAATGAATTAAGCCTGTATTTCAAGCTCTCCTATCAATAAAACAAGTCACTTGTTTATCTGCAGATTACTGAATTTAATTTTTAGAAGAAAAACTGCATTAATGACACCTCTATGCAATATTCTACATAGCAATAAGACACAGTAACTAAAAAAGATAATAAAATCAACCCTTTCCAACAGGTTGATTCCTAACATGCTTGTCAGCTCTGCAGCTCTGTTGAAAAAGCAGTATTTTCTAGTACCAAAAAAAAAAAAAAACAAAAAAAAACCAACCAACCAAAAAAAACAAAAAAAAAACCTCAGTGCAAAAGATCAGTAGTGAGATTAATGGAATTATTTCATTCTAGATACCAGCTTTCATTTTAATACCATTAAGGGATTAGAACCTAGGCAGACACGAAATTATGGACAAAATTACTCAACAGTTTTCATGTGCTCTATGACAATGCACACAGTACAGTTCCCCTACAAAATTAGAGAAATCAAAAAAAATAATGCACATTTTTCATTTTAAACACAAGTTAATCTTTTCTGGTGTTCACAATAATAAGAGACTGGCCTGAGAACAAATGTTAACAATATAGCACATAAAAACAGACACCAGAATGAGCATTAGCAGTTAGACAGCAGTAGTGTTACTAACACCTCATTTAGAAAGAAACAAACATTTTCAACAGCTTTAATTAGACTGGCAGGCAGCATCTAAATCTGAAATAGCAAATACTGAGAGACAGAGCTTAACCAATTTATCTAACACCCACTGGGTAGTTTAACACTAATAAGCCTTAAACTTAAATCTTGCTAGATGTAAAAATGCCTGGATAATCGCACCCTACAGATACCAAATCTTTATCCCTCATAGTTACTGTTTGCCTTAAATGCATATTCAGAAAACTGCAGTTCACACACTTGAAAATGAGGAGCATTGACTCAAAGTCAAAATTTGACTCTTTCAGAGGTATGGGAAATAAACAGGAAAATAAGGAAAAGATCAATATGTAAAACAGGGAAAAGAAAAGCTCAGTTGGGTTGCTAATGTCTCCTATCAGTTCAAGACTTCTGAGAGACCCAGTACAGGTCTACAGGTGATCCTTCCAGTGACAAAGTCCTCAATAATGGTGAGAGCCCCTAAAGAGTCACCTCTCTTGCTTCCTCATCTTTCCATTGTGATTTCTTCTGCTGTTGGTCAGCCCATTTCTCTCCATTCTTCTGCTGTTTTCTTCTGTTTCAACATGTTTCTTCATACCCCAAGTTGCTTCCCCCGCCTTTCTAATACCAGCGTCCGTGACGTGCTTCCATCTCACATGAATTTTCATACTGATAAGCACAGTTAGGGATTGTCTACTTAAATTCAATGCATATAAAACCAGAACAAACTCAATCATCAGCAACAATGTTTTCATCACATGCTTTGCTTACTTATAGAAATCACCAGTACTCCATCCATTACTCTGACCCACAACTCTCCTTGCTTCTTCATCCTTTGAATCCCTGCAATCACACCTGACCCCAGCCCCAAACACCCAAAACAAAACCTTAACCCACCACAAACTTACACTTACTACAAAAATAATTTCTAGGACACTGCTTAACTGTACTGTTGGTTTAGGTATACCTATTTTGGCCTTTTCCCTTTGAAGATATAAGCAGCACATTTTCATTAATTTTTCAAACTATTTTCTCATCCATAATCAAAAGGGAGACTCCTCAGTCAATAGAGTTGGCTTCTACCACCATCTATCTAGCTTCATCAATTCTTAGAGCATCTCTCGACAGCACTCCCACATAGATATATAAAATGAATTCACTGTGTATTCCTTCATATTTTTCTTATATCTTGCCTTCACAGCAATGCTTAAAAATAAAATCCCAACAGCTATCAGGCTGCTGTTGTGTAAACACTACTGCTCAAACTAAATATTGTTTACCACCATCTCCCACATGATGTTGTCCTCTACTGAGCTAAGTCACCCTAACCTGTTCTGAAGGACTATCAACCTGTTGTCCATCCTACACTTGTGCTGAATCATGAGAGGCAATTCCAGTTTATTTACTGAACCTCCTTTAAGTTACACAAAGGGTAATCATAATGCATCAGAAAATAATTAATTTTACCCATCCTGAATGAAAATGCACTATGTATGTTACACCTATACAAATACATGCATAAAAACCAAATAGTACAGCTATGCTGGTATAAACACGTAGGCTTGCTAAGAAGAAATCTAAAGCAGACATATCTACCTGTTCTGTTTCCTTATTGTTCTAAATCACAGTAAGCAAAAATACAAATTAAGTTTAATAAAAACCATAAAATCCAAGAGAAGAAATACTTTTGAGCCCTGACTTTTTTATTCGGGGAGAAGAACAAACCCACAACTCTACCGTGAGAGGCAGGATATCCTGTCTCTCAATATCTGAATATATTTCTCGATATCTGAAAAAAGGTGAGTTTTTTCCCCTTGTGCTCCAATTAGCTCAGCTAGTTATAGAAACTACCTTCCTGCTTTCACAGAATCACAGAATGGCTGATGTTCAAAGGGACCTTTAATATCATTAGTTCCAACCATTTTGCCACAGGCAAAGGCACTTTCCACTAGATCAGGTTGCTCAAAGCCTGATCTGGTCTGGGATGGGGCATTTCCACTCCTCTGGGTATCCTGTTCAGTGCCTCACAATCCTCACAGTAAAGAATTTCTAATATCCAGTTTAAACCTACAGTAATTTCATGACCATAAGGCACACCCCCCCCCCCAGTCGGCAAAATTTGCAACATTGTAGATCAGATAAGGTGCACTGGTCTATAGGGTGCACTTTTTTTCTGCAGCAAGGCTCCACCCCCAGCTCCTCCCACAAAGTTGCTGGCTGAGGCCCTGCCTCCACCCGGCAGCCATTGGCCCCCGGGCCCACCCAGACCTAGGAGGGGCAGTGCCGTGGGCCCCCAGGCCTGCCTCCACCCAGCAGCCATGGGCCCCCGGGCCTGCCCAGACCCGGCAGGAGGGGCACCGCGGGCCCCTGGGCCTGCCTGTACCCGGAAGGGCCGGGGCATGCCTGCCACTGCTCCGTGTGGCCTCCACAGGGCCAGGGCATGCCCACCGCCGCTCCTCCCTGCTTCCCCAGGGCTGGGCTGTGGCCACCGCCGCTCTGTGCCCTCTCCAAGGGGCCGGGGAAAGCCTGCCGGGACTCTTACCCTCCTCCACAGGGCCAGGGAAAGCCTGCTGGGGCTCCGCTCTGCCTCCATGGGGCCAGGGCATGCCTGCTGCCGCTCCATGCCCCCTCCACGGGGCCAGGGTAAGCCTGCCAGGACTTCTCCCCACCTCCAAGGGATTGGGACATGCCTGCCGGGGCTCCGCCCCACCTCCACCTGGCAGCTGTGGCCCTGCCGGCTCCCCCCACGGCTCGCAGCTTTCACTTCCAGGTAGGCAAATTTTCCAAACTTAGAGCATTAGATAAGGCGCACCGGACTATAAGGCGCACTTCCGGGTTTGGGGGAAAATTTTAGGCAAGAGGATGCACCTTATAGTCATGAAATTACTGTACTCTCTTTCAGTTTAAAGTCAATCCCCCTTGTCCTATCACTACACTGTTGCAAAAAGTCCCTCTCCAACTTTCTTGTAGGCTCCCTCCAGGTACTGAAAAGTGCTGTAAGGTGTCTCTTGAGCCTTCACTTTTCCAGGCTGAAGAACTCTTTCAGCCTGTTTTCATAGAAGAGGTACTTGAGCCCTCCAATCATTTTCATGGCCCTTCAGTCCAAACTTCCACTAAGTTTCACTTCTGGATTCACGGGAAGGTATTTCAGGTCCAAAATAAATTACATTTGTAACTGTGAAAAGAGATTTAGAATAACTCTGGAATACTTTTTACTTGAAGTCTGCATTTCAGCACAAAAGGTAAGGAAGGACTGAAACAGAAACCATATAAACACCTAAACTGAGCAAGAACATTCTCTTGGTTGAATTTTACATGACTTGGTATTAGTAAAAAAGACCAGAGAGGCTTCTCATTTAGCCAAGAGTCAAATCAAGCAGATTTGCATCCTCAAACAGAGCATTAAAGATAAGCAAAGATAAGCAGTTCTCACTTACATAACTAGTTCAAAGGGTAGAGAAAGGGAGCACAAGAGTAAAACATCGTTTTATACAATAGTCTGGGGAAAATATTAATCACCTACCACAAAGCCAGAATGAACCTTATTAATTACAGGACTACAAGCAAACAATTTTCTGACTGTTCAAAAAATTTAAAATGTGAACCATTTTTCTCTTAAATAAGCCTACCAAGGAATCAGTTTGATCAAGTTCTTCTCAACCTTCTCCATTACAAAAGTCTCCTATTTTGCCAAGCAAATTAAACATACATGTTAAATTTACAAAAAATAAGTATATATTGGTATCCTTTACCTCATTCTCACTCACTTTAGTGGTCCTAACATTAGCAACCTAGATATCTTAGGTAGACCTCCTTCACCCTTTACATTCTGAAGTCTTCAGCTTCACAATTCATTGCTATAGCTTTTTTCTCCTTCATTTAATTAACAGATGCACTACTATATTAGCCTGTTTTAGATTCAATGTTTTCTAAGCATGCAGTAAAACATCCTTTAACTGATTTCCCTTTAAAACTGAGTAGAAAAGGAATTTCTATACAGATGATTTCACTGAATGGCTTCCAAGTGATTTTTATAAAAAGGAACAAATAAATGCTGCTGATTAAACTTCATATTTATTACGTATAATCAAAGTCAATTCACAGTCATTTACACTTTATCAAAAACAAGGAGGTTTTAAATACACTACTGGTTATTTGGCTCCTTTCAATAATAGGTGTGACTACAAATCCTTTTATAATTACTTCTAAAAATACTGCATCCGTCATCTTTTTTAATGAACATTTTAGTATTAGTAGTACAAGACCACCTGCACACAAAAATTAAGTTTCCTGTACTTACGGAGTTAGTCATTCTGCATGTGACTGCACTTTGTTAGTTCACAGCAAGCTATTTCTGCAGTGGCCACAGAGAAAACCAATTGATAAGTAGGTTTTTTTCCCCAGTTCTCATCAAAATAGAATTGTCCTTTTCCTTCACTTTGCCCTTCCTAAATTACAAGCAGCTGTTTTAACCATTAAATATCATTTTTTTCTACAAGGGTCAGTGACACTACGCAGATCAACCATAAGTGTTTTCTTTTCTCCTTCAAGCTGAGTACCCAACACCTTTTTTTTTAACAAACATTCTTAGAATTAATCATCAGTCCTTCATATGCAGTATTTCCAGTATCTTGCATTTGTATTAGAAAGAAGTTGGGTACTTTTCCTCCTGCACTTGTTTTAATAGATACTCTACTTGCCCCCTCTCTGTAACTGATGGTTATCTCAAGTTTTTTTTTTTTTTTTTTGAGGAAAATCTGTCATCTCTTTTCACCCTAAAATCAAGCTGCTGCTTCATAACAGGAAAGCCCATTCCTTTTGCACTACTTAACTAGTCAGCTAGCTCGCTCTTACCATCTTTGTCCTCATTTGCTTATCAACAGAAGTGTCAGAAGACCACTTGGACCTGCAGAAACACTGTTCCTTTTGTCCATTTACACAAAAGTGACAGTCTGTCTTGGATGGCAAAAAACATTCAGATATTCAATCTGTACTATAACATCTTTCATAGATATGTATTTCATGGCATTACAGCATTTCCAAAACACATAGCACTTCCAATGGTAATTCTTCCCTATTAATCAAATCATACTCATTCTTTTTGCTTTCTGTGTATAAGGATTCTTTGGACTGAACTTGATGCAGATTGTCTAGCTTCAAATTTACCTGGTCTTATGTGCTGAAATCCAGTATTTCTCACCCTGATGTGGAATTCTATAAGGCAGCAATCTGTACAGCTCTCCATACCACTGCTGTATGATCCTCCTGACACAGCAATGATACAGGAAGAAAACTGTACTTTTTATATAAGCTTGTGCAATTGAATTTGTAAACTTGTATAATTCTTCATATAAAGAAAAGTATTTTGGCAGAAAAACAAACTACGGCACATCCATTACAACTACCCACAGCTGCTTATGACATCACTGAAAGTAAACTATTCTATTAGGCATTTCTGTCTCACCTTCATTTCTTCCCACTAGGAAGAAAATACACTTTTGTTTTATGATGTATACAACTGGATCATTAAGAAAAAAATATCCTGGGATTAGGGAGGGAAGCAAGAAACAAAAGAAAAGCAGGAAATTGTCAGAGAGGTTTGTGAATGACACAGAAGCAATATCTTAACTGAAGAAACAGGCGCTGGCATTCAAAGACAACAGTCAAAAGCAAGTTTACAAGCACTTCATTCTAACTCCATGGAACAATGTAGGTGGAAAAGAAGAGAGGGAAGAGGAAGCCAGAATGTGCCATGCTATTTAAATACTTCTGCACACTTCCCCTCTCACACCACCACACATTTATGACACAGTTTAAGAAGTATTTTATTTGCTAGTTACTTAATTGAAAACAAGATTCAAGAACTTACGCTGCTTACGTAGTGCAGCATGAGTTCCCCAACATCTAGCCTTTGCATAGAATTAAACAAAGTTGCCTCTATGGAGACAGGATATTTTCCTTACAAAACCCAATTCTGGCCATGTGACAGCCAGCAAGCTTGTCACACAAGTCAACCCTGAGATAAACTAACCTTGTTTAGACTCTCTTAGCAGCGCACACATTTTAAAGGACAAACTAACTACCATTCCTCGTGTGTCCTCAAATGACAAGAACATTCGACAAAGAAGTCTAGAATACGTTAATAGGAGTGCCAATGAGTCTGAGAATCATTTCAGTTATCGAGACAGATTGTCCATAACCTCTCCTGCACTACAGAGAACATTGGGCTCACAGAACAATGCGTTCCCCAAGTGCATTGCCATGATAAAATAAATCTCATGGTGACTAGCTTAACCTCACAGCTGAAACACCTGAGATATGTTTGAGCAGGCACTTCACGCCAGAACTTGTCAAATACCGCTAGGAAGGGGGAGATTTGGGGCAGCATTTATTGCTACAAGGAGAAATGAATCAGCAAGTCAAGAGGGCTCACAGATTAAATATGCAAACCAGAGCTTATGTAAGACTCTTGGAACATGTCCAAAATAAAGAAGTCACAAGAATACTGAAGGGATGGGATACAGGGGATCCTTTTTTGTCAATGTAGTTTTCTTAATCAGGTGGAAGTCTTCATATCAAGACAATGAAATAGGAATTTTCTTAACTAACCCCAATTACACAGCTTCAAAACTGCATCCTTAAAGCATTGTGAGAAGCCCAAATACACTTCAAATACATGCAAAATAAGCTGCTATACTCTGAAATTTTCACTCTTACAGAGCCTTGTCAAATTCACCTATCAGGCTTACAGAAAATAAAAAGATTTGTATAGATTACAAAAAAGTTAAAAGAAAAAAAAACTCTGCCAACTTTCAGTCTCACGGTTTTTTCATATTCTTTGGCTAGTCACAAGTAAAAACTTATTTATGGTCTCTGTTTCCATGTTGTATTTCAGTACCTGTAAATACATGTTGATACATTACCCTCACATTGGACCTAAGAATTTACCATTATGCTCACTGTGAATTTAGAGCTTGACAAATTACAGCAACTTTTCTAGAAACCGACTCGTTACAAAACTTTTGAGAAGCTGGAGAACAGGCACTAAATTGGCATTAAAAAGCCTCTATCCAAGATCACAAAACATTAACACTTACTAGGTCTTTTGTAATGCCTACAGTAAGTATTTCATCACAACATGCTTTACAATTCAGCTATTAAAACTGTGCATGCAGCCACAAGCTTATCAAAAAGCATTTGTTTCACAATCCTGTTCTTTTTATCAGGTAGATATTTTCTTCCCCCAATAAAGACTCATTAATCAAGGCTGCTAATAAAACAAGTAGGAGTTAGAAGTGAAAAAAGGACTAAACTTAAGAGCAAAATACTGCAAAGCAAGAAATAAACTAGATTTAAGCATACCATTTGAATTACCCCCAGTAATACTTAAGTATTTCCAAATAAAACCAAGCAGATTCACAATGAAACCAGGATTATAAAACAATGTTCTAATTTAACATAAAATTATTACCAACATTCAAATACATGGGTTTGCCTATTATCTTACACCTATTCAATGTTACTGAACAGTACTGGTAGCATAAGAAAAGGAAGAACCTCCTCCAAATCCAAGCTATGCACTGCTGCCTGAACTCTACTTTGTGGTTAGTTTGGCAGTAAGTAGTACAGCAGCAGCTTCGAAGTCCCAGCCCATCCAAATGATAACATCGTTTCTCTTCCGTGACAATTTTCTCCACAATACCACTCTCTAGAGAGCTGTGAAAGAAACCTCTAAAGTTTAACAGAGAAACATAGCACTTTTTAAAATTCTGTAAGCAAGGATCAACAGATACAATAATTGTGAAGCCCTCAGACAGGATATCTAGTACTTCTAATATATATAGATATTTTTAGGATTTTTATCTTAAAGAATATGCTCCTCAAAATCTAACTTTTTTCATTAAAACTCATTCATTCCCCACAAACTCATTTTCAATAAAAAGTTCCTACACTTAGTACTGTCTTTTCACAATTTTTCCTGATTTAAGTATCATGACTTCTTTGTTTCCAAGCACATAATTTCTGCAATTATTAAGCTTTTATAACATTATTTTTGCCATTAAAATAATTCTCCTCTCAAAAGTTGAACATTTTCTTTGGCTAGTTACACATATTTGCGGGTTCATTCTAACTACATTCTTGAATCAGAGCAAAAGATTCTGAGAACAGAATTAAAAAAATGTGTTTACTCAACTGTCCTTATTAGGACTAAAACACTATATTATCCTACTCCATCATATACTGTAAACTACCAAAGATTTTTGTGGCACTTCAATTAGGGATAAAAATAATTTTTAAAAGGCCACATCATTCTGGTTATTTTTTCCTTATTCCGCAATGACCCCTTTCTGAAGATCTATGTGAATCCACTATTAAATAATGCAATGAAAAGCACGTTTAAAAGAAAAAAATCTTCAGTCTTAGCTCACCATAAACATACCACTAATAATATAACAATTATACAGAATCACAAAAATATATGCATGCAACTGAAAAAAAAAAAAAAAAAAGCTGACTTCCCCAGAACAAAAAATAAAACCAACCCAAATCACTCTAACCTTTCTCTAGATAAAACAATAGCATCTAAGTTATCCAGACACAAATACTTGTTTGAAATTAATTTTATTTTTTGCACAAAGCCACCTGAATATATTACAATAAAATAGGTTATTAATTCAAAGTAAGCAAATTATACAGAAAAATGGAACTGAAGCCATGGAAGTCAGGTTGGCTCTACACAAGTGCTCACATAGAGCTGTACCAACTTTAAAACACAAACAGACCATGCTGTGCAACAGACAGTGCCAATACAGTGAATACCCCTACCATCCCTTGGGAGAAAGAAAACACAATTCACATTTCTTACGCATCATCCCTACAAGCTACCGTAATACAAATTCAGCATTTAAAATTTTGTCATTCTTACATGTGTGAGTGGGAGAAGATATTATTAGCACATTTAATAGTGTAACTGAAACAAAAAGTGTGCCAAAACATTTATTTCCCCTTGTATCCTTTAACATATGTGGACAGTCACCTACCCAAATCACTCCACCACTGCCAATTTACACCATAGGAGCCTGAATCAGTTTCTCAACTGGACCAAAGATGCACCAGGACGTCAAACAGTTTATTAAACCATCCACATGGATCTGTGAAAGAGAATTAAGAAGTATTTTCAAAATGATGGGTATAAGCAGCCTTGCACAAAACTGACAGTTTCAAATCGACCCATTTATTTTGTTCTACACCAGAATCAAACACAGACAACACAGAAGCAGTAATACATAGCTTACAACAGCAACCACCATTCTATCAACATTTATTTTTGTTCTTTGTCAAATGTGAACATAATGCAAACAGAAAAAGCAGTATGTCAAAACACAGGAAAGGTAGAACTGATTTTGGTCTCCTCCTTTTATAGCAGCCAAAACAAAAACATATACACTACTGGCAAGCTAGAGTTCAGAACAGCTCCCTGTTATTTATATGAATGAGTCAATTATCAGATTAACAAAATGTAACCAAAACCAACAAGAATTTACATGCAGGACCTGGCTGAATGACTTCCGCTTTAAAGCGCTCTTTAAAGTCCTGGTGAATCTCAAGCATTTCCTCTGAAAGAGAATCTATACCACCCACACAGACACAAAAGCTCTCACAGACCTCATGGGGAAATAAAACTCAGTGCAACAGACAAGTCTTTAAAAAATGCTTCAATTATTTTAACTGGACCTGCCAGCTGCCTTTCATTTAGCTAAATGTGACGTTTTACTGAAGGTCTGCAGCCACAGCTATTGGCAAAAGTGGAGACAGCTGCTAACAAGTAGTTGGATCTATTTCTCAGAAGCTTACTCTGCACCTGGTGAGCTTTTGTG
Organism: Turdus rufiventris; assembly: GCA_013186435.1. Taxonomy (NCBI): domain Eukaryota; kingdom Metazoa; phylum Chordata; class Aves; order Passeriformes; family Turdidae; genus Turdus; species Turdus rufiventris. The sequence continues at coordinate 11,379,385 of PYHW01009486.1, forward strand.
CAGTATTGCCATACACTGTGTATGTTGAGAACAAAAAATTTTAATACATGGTCCTGGCTAGTAGGCCAGAATAATGCAGTAAATCTAAGATGCATGGGAAACACACCCATGGCCTCATCTTGGTGGCATTTGCTGAAGCTAGTTCAAATACAGTGCCAAAATACAGAATAATGGTTTCTGCTTTGTTTTTTTTCAACAGCTAATACATCCCAGAAAAAAAGGTCTAATAAATCTAGGTTTCTATGTTGATAAATGGAATCTTTCCTGAAAGAAGCTATTCTTCAGATCAGATCCTGATTGTTCTTAATATACCATCACAAAACCAAGTTGCATGATTCCTGGAATTTCATGATTCCTGAATTTTCTAAAACAAACAGCAGCAACAGAATTGTCAAGAAAATAATTTTTTCTGCCACTGCCAGAACACTGTGAGATGTAACAAACCCTAAAGCATCCATAGTAATACCTTTGTTTAACAGATCTTAGCTACCTTTTCCAAAACATTGCTGTTACCAGAGTGTCATGGCCACCCCAGTTAGAAACTCTGAAGGATGATGACTGCACTGCTACTCCCCTGACTTTCTCAGGAATAAAAAACCTGGGCCGCTGTCCCTTAAAGCAGTGGCTCTGGAATTTTCCTTCTAAAATTTTCCAACTGTCAAAATTCTTGTATGGCTGAAAATCCTAACCATTAAATCAAGTTTATATCTAGACAGCAGCTCCCTTCATAACACACTCTGTTTAGGAACTGATGGTCTATGATGTAAAGCCTGGAATAGCTTTCTTAGCCCATAAGACTCCCCTGTCTCTCATCTTGTGATCTTCTAGAGAAGACCGAGTTCAATTTGAGATGTGGCATCTTTATAGATAAAGAAAGGACTGTTGAATATGCTGTCTCTTCCAGATTACTTAAGTTTGTGACTACCTGGCATCCATGATACAAAAGAGCTCAGTGGTGAAGTAGACTCCAGAAGTTAACAGCTGAGGAGGAGTAAGAAAATAAGAATTTTGCACATCCTTAGAAGAAAGACCTTCAACACTTCTAATGCCAGTTTTCCCCCCGCAACAGGATAATCTAGAGAGTAGAAATAAGGCTACAGTCTACTTTTGGCTTTTTCATTATCAGAGACTTCTAATTTTTAGTTAAAACACACTACCCAATTAATACCAATAAGCCAATCCAACTCAAACCCCTGACAGGCAAAAAAGGATCCATACTACATTTGAGTTATAAACCTATTTCAGAACAGTTATGAACAACCAGGACTTTTCAGAACTAGACAGATTTCTCTTGTTGTGCTTGCAGACAATATGTTAGAGTTTTTGTGGCTGCAAAGACAATTAGGAGAAGAATCAACTTGGATTTTACTCCACTATTACACTTGTGAAAACCGTGTTTCATTAAAAAAAATATTGCAGTAATTTCACAACCATAAGGTGCATCGGACTATAAGGCACATCCCCCAGGAGTCCGCAAATTTTGCAACTTTGTAGATTATATAAGGCACACCGGACTATAAGGCACACTTTTTTTTTTTTGCAGCGAGGAGCTCCACGGCACACAACAAAGTAACTAATACTGGCATGTGCTCAATTTGCAAACATTTTTCGAAGATCGGTGTAGCCTTTAAACACAGCCCCAAGTGTCCTCCCCGTGTGTGGGGCCTCAGCACTCCCGCCTACCCCTGGCTGGCGAGGTGGGGCTCGGGCCGCCCTCGGCTTGAGGCCACCCTGGGCTCAGGCCTCCCTTGGCTCGGGGGTGGCGTGGGGTGGGGCCGGCCACTCCCTCCCACCCCGCGCAGCTCCTGCTGGCCGGGGGCTGCCTGGTCCCACCCCCCATCGTGGCTCGGCTCACGGCTCGCACTTCCGGGTAGGCAAATTTCCGAACTTTGTACATTATATAAGGTGCACCGGACTATAAGGCGCACTTCCGGGTTCAGGGGGAAATTTTAGTCAAAAGGGTGCACCTTATAGTCTTGAAATTACTGTACTTAAAAAACAGAACTTTTTTTTTTCCAGTTTACTGTATTGAGTGCCTGTTACAGTTACTCCATTTTTTCAATATATGACATGAATTATCAGGGTCTGCTTATCTATATAAAATTTTGTTAAAGTACTGTAAAAAAATTAGATTTGGCTAGTACTGCTATCAAGTACTTCAGAGTTTGCAAGAAGGCATTCTAGAGCCTATGCTAAAATGACTGGCAATACTACATTATAAACCAAGGATATCTATCACTTTGGCGAAGCTTACTGGAGAATGTGCCAGATGGAACACCACAATGGATGCCACTTTCATTTCCACCCAATGCCAAGAAGCATCATCACACCACTATCTCAGCAATATAAGAGCAACTAATAATAGCAGTGAGTAATGGAAAAGATCCCTTAAAGCAGCAAAATTCATTTAGAAATATTTTACTAATTGAGTTTTAATATTGTAAAAAAGATTAGTTGAGGTATTTATTAAGTCATTTCTACTGCACTAGTAGATCTGTGCATAAAATATAACATTTTGCTTTCACAATGAACAGGAAAAAGAAATCATTTAGTACCACAGGATTCTTCCCCTCCATTTTCTTCATCTACCATGATGAATTTTAAAATGCTATTTAATTTTTAAGCATAGTTTAGCTGAATCCAAAGTACCAAATAAGAAAAATAGGAACTTACCAATATATGAACATAATTACTAGCAATACACATACAAAGTCAATACTTTAGCAACTACGTTAATGCAGTTGGACATGAACCGAAAAAAATCGCAATGCTTTCTGAAATACTTTGTGTATTTCTTCCATTGAGTAGGACAAACAGAGGATGCATATAATTACTGATAACATATAAAAATTAGTTAGCCAATATTATAGGAAATGGTTTTGATGTGCATTTACTCTACATTAAAAAAAAAAAAACAGTAGTAAGTGCTTAAACACACTTGACTACTATTGTTAAAAGTATTAAAAGATAATCTGGCTGTTGGAAGCTAGGTGACTGGCAGGAGAGGACATCAACTTGCAGATACTTTCTGAGCTTAAGTACTTGATATTGAATAGCTGACTGATTCGTATGCACTCTTAACACTTAAACTTAGATCCAGCATAGAACTTATCTCTAGATCAATGACTCAAGGGAGAAGGTAGAAAGAAACCCACTCCAGCAGTACATAACAACCTCACCAAACTCAGCTTCGCTACTAGCTATTATTCCAGCACGTAAGACTCAGTTCATATTCGAGTGTCAGACTGATACCAGAAAACACATGATCTTAGCAGAGAGAGAACAAGTTGTTACTTCTACGGATCTTTAAATATCTCTCTCACACACACACCCCATTTCAAGATACAGAGATATAAACACAGGTACATACACCTAAAAAGCAGTGTTCAGCTTTTTATTCTAGCCACGCAGCAGAACAAATGTAAAAATACATAGTTACCTTTCACAGGCCTTTTCTGCACAGCATTTTAACATAAGCCAGATGCATGGAAATTACCCACCAGTTCCTCAAAATCTAACTCTTCCCCAAAATCTAAAAACTGCAGCATCAAAAAAAGAAAAAAAAAAATCTTTGTGTTTTTGTTTTAAGTGGAAAAAATACAGGAGAAAGGTAACTTAAAAAACACTAAAAGTGAATGCAGTTGATAATATTTCAGTCATACATTCCTTTAAAGGTGAACAGATTAATGCAAGCATGAAACTGTACCACACATAAAAATACACTTACCCTCAGATCTAGACTAAATTTCAATTCACCATACTCTAGATTCATATTACAGATAGATTTCATTTCTCAAAAATGAAATAACAAATGAAGGAAACACAGAAAATCTTGCAACTTTCTCCATGCTCATTTGCAAGGTCAACAGACACTTCAGTATATTAATATCTAACTAGACTATGAATGCATTTAAGAAAAAAGCCTAGTATATTTTCAGTCTGGGGGTGAGGGAAGGAAAAGAAACAACCAACCTTTGCATCGTATTTTCAAAATTCCAGTCCCATTATACAAGTTACTCTCCAGTATGCAGAAGATCATAATTTAGAAACTACCTTCAGGAAGAATTCAGTATCTCTAAATCCTGCATAGTTTAATCCTTGTACTACATAATTTGAAAGAAAAAGCCTAATACATAAGTTACCTTCTCAATTATAATGTTCAAGAAAATTTGGGACTTAATATATTCTGAGTTTTTTCCCATCTTTGAACCCCAGGAAAATAAATTATCTTACAGCAAACATTATTTCCCCTGAAATGCTACATCAAATACTTATCAATCAACCAGAAGATAAGGTGTTATTTCACAGATTAAAAAGCAAGACATAAAAATAGACAACTGCCTGCTGTCATGAGAAATAGCTTAACTGCTTATGGATGTGTTCAGAACTATCCGTTTGACACCTCAGGATTCCAGTAAGCAGGCAATGTACAGATAAGCTTTTATAAGTAATTGCTACTAACACGGTGTGCCTAGAGAAGGAAAAACTCCTCACAACTCAATTTAAACCTTTGTCATATGATGACTCTTAGAAGCGCATTGTAGGGAGCAATTTAAACTCAGATAACAACAAATACATTTTATACTCACTAGTGCTTTAATAGATCACTGCACTCCAGTCTCTCCAGAGAAGCAAAGATAAACACAGTATCAGTCTTAGAAAGTGGGTAACAGCACAAATACCAGCTGGTTCTGTTCACGCACATGAGTGCGACCTCATCTCTAATACAGGGCTTGGCCCTTTTGGAAACAGGAGGAAAAGATCAGAAGTCATCTGCATTTCATGAGTGCAGTACAGTCAAATGAGGCCCCTATACACGGCTTCCCATTACAGCACCTCCACATCAAGCTGGCAATCTTCCTAGAAGATCTGAGAATGATGAAGCTAAATGCCCTCTATTCTTCTATACTCTGCCCCCTGAACTATCTTGCACTTTTAATCCTTCTATGAATAAAGGAGATTCTACCCTGCCCATCTGAAATTGAAAAATACTGTAAAGGTGTTGCACACTAAGTGACAGACATTTAAGTCCATCATTTTGTCATAATACGTAACATATGAACTTGTTTACTAATCATACCAACTACCCATAACCTGTCAGCTCTGCACTTACACTAGCCTGGAGGTCTAATATGAAGGAATAGCACACCAAATTCAAATGCTGTTGACCTACACATTTCAACCAAGAGATTCCTCTAGATAATGAAAATCACAATGCCACCAGAAATCCCAACAAGCTAAAGAGGCTCAAAAGCAAGTGCTCTGAAACGTAGCTTTCAGGAAAAAAAGGTCTTCACTGTTTCTTCTTTTCTATGGTTAGTTATTTCCCACTCCTGCAACAATTAAATACCATTTTACAGAGAAACAATAAATTCCCAGCCTACTGTCTCAAGTCTAGAAGTCAATCTGCCTATTGCAAGAAAAAGTAGGAGAGAGGTGGTAAATTATAAATCTGCCAAAAAGGAGATTTAACTGGGTAAGTAGTTTTTAACTGCACTTTTGACTTTAATGTACATATTATCAAAGATCAAATCACTGATGATGAATAGCAACATTTGCATTTATTGTGGGTTAGTGGAAGACTATTACAAACCAACAACTGGAACTCAAAAGGCAAGTCAACCTCCATCAGGCAAAATTCAAACTAGATCCTGCTGAAACAAGAGTAATGACTGCTTTTCCCTCACACCTGCCTTTTATTACAGCTAGGGTTTGCATATTCACACTGTAAATTCAATCAGTAACTGATTCAAAAAGGCTAAACCTGCAAGACAATGGGGAGAATTCTTTTTTATTTACATCAATTTGCTCAACTCACTGACCTTCAGTGCCATGTCTTCACTTTCAATACCTTGTTTTCTTTCTGATGCAGACAACCACACCGGAAGCAAAGAGGAGTATGCAGAGCAGATGCAGCAGAATGTAAGACTAGACATTTAGCCACAGGCTTTATAAATTAAAACTCCTTTCAAGTAAAGGTGATAACTTCATTATTACTGGTATTTTTCTTTTAGTACAGAAAAAGATGTATCAAAAAACATATGCAAGCATATTTTAATGTTCACAATAGCACATGTTGATGGCAAAATTCATTCATGTGTGTCACATTTGTAATTTAGTCCACTTTCATTCATAGTTTTGGTGGACATGGCAGGAGAGAGGAATTTTTTAAAAATTAACCATGATAGATATCTACAGGCAGCCAAGAAGAAGCAACGATGCTCAGTGAATTCAGTGAACAGCTTGGTCCAGACGCTGACTGTACCAGCAGGTTTTGCTCTACAAAACTGAAAGAAATATTCACAGGATGTGGTCTGAACTTCAAGACACTGTTGCTCAGCAAGCACTGTGCATGTTTTTGCCACAAAAAGTCAATTACTTGCCTACAATGCAATGCTTTAAACTTATAAGAGACTTGAGGGAATGAGAATAAAGCATACAAAAGTATATAGACCTTCATGTCCAACATGCTAAGTTCAAAATTTACATACACTTACTTCCTTTTAATCAAAGCAAGAACCCTTTATAAATTCCAAAGTGAATACAAGGATGTGCTTTGTAAAGAAGCACTATTGACAGAAAGTATCAGTTGTCCCCTTTGGCCTAAGATTAAGGTAAAAAAACTTCTAGAAAAATATTCAACTGATATCAACCCATAATTCAAACCATAAACAGATACATTGAATAGATTTATAAACATTTATATTTATGTAAACAATGCCATTGATCTAGATGTATCTTTCCCACTGTTCTTAAAATGTAGTGAAGACATACAAAATGCAGATCAAGCTTCCTAGAGCATCAGAAAGCTGCCACTTTATAGTCCATGATGCCCATATCTTAGAGCAGAATGCAACCTATTTCCAATCTTGATAGTAAAGGCAATTTGTGCTAAATCATGAAATAAGACATTTTCTATTAACCTTAAGCTTGGATGTAAAGCAAGGCAAGTAATTGGTAAGGGCAAAACCAGTCTCTACATTGCACCCAAGTTTCTCATCTAAATTCCTCTTCTACAGCCCCTACTACTAACTGATTAACTTAGAGCCACCCACATCAAGCACCTCAAAAACAGACTTAACAGTATATCTTGATAAGAAGAAATAGAAACAACTTTTTTTCATTAAAGAGAACTCTTCCATTATGCTGTCTGCTGATTTGGTATCAAATCAACATTAAAAAGGTCTTTGAGAGATTAAGAAGAATAGATATATTCAGGAAGAAACCACAAGAAAAAATTAAACAAAGCATAACAGTCAGTATGCTTTTAAAAGTCACAGCAGTTATACATCATGGCTAATTAAATCAGAGTAAAATTAAGTTATAAAGTAACTTTAAAAGAAACAAAACAACCAAGGATAAAACAGCTCAACTGTTTGAGAGGTATAAAATATGTATTTACAACCAACAGCATAGAAAAATCTTAGAAAAAAATTAGAATAAATGCCAAGGAGGAAAAAAAACACCCTGCAGATTCCATAGCATTCATTGTCTATTAAAACCAGGAATGACAAGTGCTTTGACGACAACTGCAGCTGGTTAAAAAGTGAGAAAAGACAATACATTATAACTCTTGCAAGTGCACTGCAATTTGCAACACTTACATGTTCCAAAAGGCAAAACCCAGATTTTGTGTCAAGATTACTTTCTGGACAACTGCATTAACACTGTGATACCTGAACACAGGTGTGTGAACTAATTTCCAAACGTGTTTGAAAATCAATTCATGCTACTCAGGATGACAAAGGCAAAAGTGCAAGTAAGATTTAACTTGGTATTTCACACTGAAAATGTCAACAAACTAGGACAGACTCAATAGAATCAAGATAGGTCTAGGGTGCAGGGAGGAGAGGGACACCCACAGACACTGCCAGTACACCTGAAGTACATTTCAGATTCACTAATGAACAAAAGGAAAACAAAGACCTGAGAAAACATTTCTTTGTTTGCACTACTTCCGGTACTTCCTACAATTCAATAGACCACTCCTGGAGTCACTGATAGCTGGGAGACGAGCAGCAACACTGGAATTAACAGTGCTTGAACAGGTCAGGCCTCTTTGTGACTAGCAGAACCGCTACTCCTTCATGAAACACAAGATGTGGTGACTAGAATGAAGATAAACACCACACTTCAAAGAAGAAAAAAGGCTGAGGAGGAGGAAAGCTCACATATACTTGAACATATATCTATAGATTTTCTTATAGCTATCCCAAAGAAGGCTGAGACCAATCAAAATAACACACATCACAACCAGGGAATGTAGCTGGACTGCCAGAATAAATACAAAAGCAGACAATAACCCAGCTGACTTGGACCAAGATACAAACAGACAACTCCAGGATTTGTCTCATCTCTCAGCAGACAAGCAAATCTTTAAGTGGTGTTACCATTACCATGGGACAGCTAAAAATCTCATGAGTGGAATTTAAACCAGAAAACAAACACAGCAGCACCTCCTTTTCCAATTCAAGAGACAGGAATGTATTATGCTTCCAACCCTGCTTTACAACTGATCTCTTATAATCACCCCAAAAAACTGCAGAAATTGTAGCAGTTATGGCCTCTGCTACAGACTCTGCTTCACATGAAGCTACTTTATTATTAAATGTTTGTTTTCAATAAACCTGTGCCTTCCACAGCTATGGAAGTAAAATATTTGCCCTCTCTTCTCTTTCAAGGACCTCTCATTTCTTACACAAGACTGAACAGCAATTAGGATGTTATGTAAGTTAATTTACTGAAGTTAATTTTTAACTCCATTTCTAATCACAGGTTTTTTCTAAAAGAAAAAACCAAGAGAAAAATTACATGCAGAAAGAACAAGCAAAATTGTTTTAAAAAGATACATACTTAGTTCCTCTGGCTTAAAGAGGTTTTTAAATTATTTCAGCTCAGTAAAAATTATGCAATATATTAGTTAGAAACTAATCAGATTAAATCACAGCTTGTAGAGATACATGTATTTTTCTGTCTATGCACTTTTTAAAACCTTTGCCTTCTAACTAGGAGAAATTAAAATGAATACCACCTACTTTGCCAACATGGAATGATATGAAGCAAAGTGCTTGGCCTTGGGCCTATGTCTTTATAAAAATAAAATCCTGCAATATTTGGAGCTATTAATTATAAATGTTCTTAGTCCTTGTCTTGAGAACTTTTCAGAATTAGACACTGAGCAGAAGCAAAATCCTTCACTGCTTATTTTTATCAACCATGGTTTTCTACTTGCAGTATCAAGCAATTCAAGCACTTCCATACTTCTCTTAGTGCTGTAAGGAAACACATTCAGTGAGAGCATNAAATAAAAAAAAAAAAAAAAAGAAAACCTTAAATCACAAACAAACCAAAACCTCCAATGAACCAAAAAAATCCAAATCACCCACCAAAAAATCCTGCATACTGTGCATAGGCCTAGATATCCAAGGAGAAAAACATAATTATTGTTTTCCTAATCCTTCATTCTCATTAATAGACTCCTGGTTTCAACTTCCATCTATGGCACATGTAAAACAAAGAAAAAATAGGGGATGGAGAAACAAACAGTAGTGAAAATGCTAACAGGGTAAGTTAGCGATTGGTATTTAATACCATCCTCAATACAAAAAGCCCTTTTTAAGCCCTCAACACAGGGAATAAAATAGATTTGAAAAACATAATTACCACATTCTATTTCATATGAACATGGCATTTTTATTCGTTTGACATATGTTGCTTCCTGAAAGGATTTAATGTATTTTGGCATTCCAGAACAAAACTGCTCTCAGTGTTTGGCACTTCATGTACAATGCAGCCAGGAAGCCACTCCTTAAGACTATGCAGTCATCTGCAGCAGACACCAATGGTTTTTGACAGGCAAGCTGCACTGCTGTAGATATGCAGTAGTTCACTATAAAAGTCCTCATCTATTAATCAGACTCTGCACATAATTGTCTTCAGATAAATTCAGGTGATCTGCAACACCAAACAGGTCAGCACAGAAACCAGAAAGGCAAAAAATAATTAAAAAAATAAACTATCAGAAGATTATTGTTTATTAAAATGCTTACTAAACTGTATGGTCTACAATCCCTCATGCCCTGCCTTACATGCACTCTCCCTCAAAAATGCAATTGCCAGAATTCCTATCTAAAGCTAGGATGGATCAAACAATAGAAGTCAGAATAACACACCAGGCACAGAACACTTGAGATACAAAGTAAGCAGATGTTGGGTACACAGCAGGGGAAGGAAGAACCACACTTAAAACCTGCTAGCTAGTATCTGCCCAGAAAAACAAATCCACACAGGTTACATAATTCAATCTATGGTAACAGAAAGATAAATGGAAACACATTCATAGATCAGAGTTCAAAGGAAGTGCATGTGGGTACATGTATTCATTTCCCATTTTGAATTTGGCAGATTTCAAAAAATATATATCCTAACAAAACCCACAAATAAATATGTACCCCAACACTTAAAAAGACTATGCAGTGCCCTAAGGCAAGCTGCTGCTTGAAGAGAAATAGTATATAGAAGTGAACTTAAATTTTACTTTATAATTCCTCCCCCTTTAAAGAACACTTCTAAGTGTTACCCACTTCAACAAGCCAGTTTGGTTTTTGTTCTTACATGTTTAGTATAAAATGCAACACTAAAAGCAGAAGCCTTTATTCATAATTCAGCTTAAAGAATAGTTTAATACATCTTTTTCACTACAATAAGGAATGGCTACAATACAGAGTAGTCACCATTTTTAAAAAAAAGCAAAAGTTCAAAAATCAAAACAGAAAACAGCTGTATTTTCCAGACTCTAAGGATCTTGCCCCTCTAGTTTATACCATAGCTATGCTAGACATTATCTTAACATTATTCTCAGCACTTTTAAGAGCTACTGTCCTGGACATATGAAGGAACTCCTGAAGCTACTTACCTGTCCACTGTTTTTCTTTACGTTAATTTTACAAATCATACATAAATCCCAATACATTCCAGTTAGTTGTTCGCAATGGTGATGCAGAAGAATTGTTCCTCTTGGCATTGGCTGGGATTCTTTCTAACTACAGCACTCTTCACGTTTCCATGCGGGCAAGCACCATTATTCTTGTCCTCTATTTACTCTGCTTTTCTCTCACAATGTATGATTGATTTTTTTCAACTTATAATCGCTTTTCACTCCCAACACAGTGATGAAACATTTAAGTTAGTATTTTTGTACTTAAATATTTTTTCCTTTACTTAAGAGTTGTGTTCCTCTAAATAGATGATGGTTAAAGAAAAGGAAGCTGTTATATTATTTTTATTTTACTCTATCAGGCATTTTGGAGATCATAAGCAACTGATATAAAAAAAAGACTTCTTTCTCATCAAGATGCTAATTATATCCTCAAAACTGAATTGAAAATTGATTTACTAATAACTCAAAGTGTTACTTAACTTTTGACACCCTGTGCTTTCCAGTACGAGAAAAAAATAGAGGTACAATACTACTCTGATGCCGCTGAAGTAAAAAGTGGGACAGTGCCATGCTGATTTGCTATTAACATGTCATTCTCTTTTCTCAGAATAGGAAAAAATGACTGAAGAGCACAATGCAGGAATTCCAGAGAATTTCATGGCTGTGATTTCAATTACAGTAATTTCATGATTACAAGCCGCATCATTTTGACTAAAATTTTGGTCTGAACCCGGAAGTGCGGCTTGTAATCCAGAGCAGCTTATGTATGAACAATGTTTGAAAGTTACCAACCTGTGAGAGAGAGCCTGCAGCAGACCCAAGCCAAGCTGGAGCCCGGCCGGCCCCAGCAGAGGCGCGGGCCGGGCCAGAAGCATTGGAGGGGCCGGCAGAGGCGGGGAAGCCCGACAGCACGGGGAAGCCCGGCAGAGCCAGGGCCAGCAGCGCCGTCCAGGGCGAGCAAACACAGTGGCGGCAGTGCAGGTGTCGGGTGGGGTTGAGCGAGCCCGGCGACAGCGGTGGCCAGCCCCAAGTGGCCCCGCCGAGCAGCAGCACCGAGCTGGGCCACCCGGCCCCACTGGCAGCCCTGAGCAGGCCAAGCCCGCCCGGCCCCAAGCCAAGCCAGTAAACCCCACGCTCCCGCGATTCTGTTACTATTTGGCAACTCTGTTAAAGTTGCACAGGGATCCTCACTGCGAACAAAAGTGCGGCTTACAATCCAGTGCGGTTTGTATATGGAGGAAAAACGAAATGTTGCCTACACCCCGGAAGTGCGGCTTATACTCAGTGCGGCTTGTAATCGTGAAATTACTGTAATTTGAACTGTCCAATGCATACTTCAGACTCCTCAAAGACTAAAACCAAGTTAATAGACAAATGGGGGAAATTATTAACATTCTGATTTTGAGGGAAATTAATTCCTCTGCAGATATTTTATGCTCTGAAGCTAAAATTTAAATTTGGTCAAGATTTAACACCAGTGGAAGGATGCATTAGCTACAGATATGTGAGATACAGACGAGCAAATATCTATTTAAATTCAGTGGAAATAAGCAAGGACTTGCTCTGCAGATGAGAGGAAGTACTGTTTTTAAAAGGTTAAGGAACAATTTGTTGATTCTTCACTGGTTAGTTTATGTAAAGGGAGAAGCAAAGTAAGAAAGAGAATAAGAAAAAAATATCGATTAACAACATGTTTCACTCCCACTCTGTAAACTTGCTTCTAACCTGCTCCGTTGACAAGGCCATAATCCTTCCCTTGACACATCACCTCCCGCTGCTGCAAAACCAATTCAATAACTGATGTCATGAAAGACTACAAGTCATTTGAAATGTTGACAATGCATCTCCAACAGACCCCACAACTTCCCACAAAAAAAAATCACACGGAAATATCTGCCTGTTTACTCTCTTTTCCTGTTTCAGTGAAGCAAAACAAAATAAATGCTCCCTGAAAAATAGATGAACTAACTCAGATAAATACAAATGAATGTATAAATTAACCTCAAGTCTACTGAAATCTATTTTAAGTATATTTTGCTTTTCTAATACTTGTATTACTTACATTTTCATTCTGTTACATGAAATATTTGGTACCAGACCCAAAGCCTTAACATCTAAATCAAAAGTACCACACTGGAAGAACAGGATTGTCTAATAGCCACAGAAAGCTCACACCCTCACAAAACGTTCTTCAGGAAAACAAAACTCTTCTAAAAAACACAAATGAGATGCACTATAGATGAACAATATTATAGTAAAATAGTAAAGCTCTGAAGTTTTTTTTCTTCCCCCATATCAGTGGTTCTGATCTTATCCTCAGGATCAGAGCCAGACAGATTGACAAATTCTGAGTTCCAACCCCTTGTAACATTCTGGGAAGATGGTTAAACATGTCTGTTTCCATCCTTTTCTTCTTAGAGTCCTTAATATTTGTTACCTTGTTTTTAACTGTTTCCCAACACCCATATGTGAACCAACAACAGTGACCTGACTAAAGTCACAAGTAAAATTGTAGGTTTGTTCCAAGTACTGTTTTCTAGCTCTGCACACTCAATTCCCTTTGCTTGTAACTCCAAGAGGTTTAAAGAACTTACTAATTACTTTGAATAAATCATCCTGTGTAAGTTTACTACAGCCGAGAAGACATAAATGGTATAAAGACTGAATAGGTATGAATCAGGAAGAAGTGAACTTCTGAATTTTCTTCCTCAGTGATGAATTTTACTGCCAATCCCCCAAAAATATAGAGCAGCTCAGAAATTAAATAACCATCAGAGCTCCAGGGTTAGCACCACATATGATTTTGTGACCAGAAGTAACCCAAAATGAATGTGTTCTCCTAAAAGAAGCTAACTACCAACCTCACATTCCAGGCCACCACAGACAAACATGCCACAGCAAGCTAACATACCAGCAGCAGGAGATCAGTGAACATTATCTGCTGCCTGCACATTCACTGAATTTTCATTCAAGTAGACCCACCTCAAAGGCCAAAGTGGAACCTAAGTAAATTAAACATCTAAATATCACACACAGTAGCATAAGCATGGAAAGCAAGCATTTACAAAGCATTTAAGTCATGAAAGATTTAGACTGCTATGCTGACACACTTTTCAATTTAATTTTACTGAAAATACAGGCCTCAGTCTTGTAAACAGTACTGCAGCCAAGTTTTTTGTTGTTTTAACAAGCATGCATGAGCACATGCAGATTTTTAAGCAACATGTTTTTCCAGACAAAAAAAAAAATACACCTGTAATTCCCAATAATAAATGTTCTCCAATACCCAGTTTCAAATATATAAAATGCATGTTATCTTCTGGGTCATCTGTAAGACAAAAGACCTGAGGTAACTCGATCAAATTACTCACAAATGGACTGATTTTCCAAACCATTCTTTTTCCCATCCCAGTAGAGTAATGGCAGGAAGACAACAGCCATATGGGGGGAAAGCAGCTGTCAAACCTTACCAGTCTATCAGAAGTCTTCTAGATAAGCCAAAACAGTTTCCACCATTCAAATGCTTACAATGATGTCTACAGTCATTCTGGATGACCAAACCTGTGAAAGACACTCAATCATCTAGAACTTCTTTTCAGATGTTTTTGTAGATGCACTGATGTAGCTCAAAGCACCTATGCCCTCTCTTCTACTTCTTAAAACTTGGAGGTTTTGGAAGATATGTACTGAAAAACTCCAAGGACAAGAAGAGCAAAGAATGCCAAAGAAATAATTTCATTAAATGTACTAATCACATACCCCACATCATGGGACAGAGGACAAAGGAAGGATATGAAACTTATCTTCCATAACTGTCTGGGAAGATGGAATTCCTTACACAGTTGCTGCAGGAACTTCTTATGCCAACTTAGAGTTGAAAACTAGTGAGAGGACGCCAAAGACAGCAGTAAAACTTGAAGCACATTACTTCAAAAAAACTAGACAACCTTCTGCATCTTCCTTTAACACAATACTAGAACTTCAAATATTTTAGATTGATTCATTTATTAGGTTTGGAGCCTTTCCCAGCAAGAATAGAGCCCTGGCCACTTCACAAGAAAATACCACCCATTCTAAATTAATACTTAAATTATAACTGTTTCACTTCAACTTATATTTCAAACCACCTCTGAGTTTCTTTCATTCCTAAAGCTGGCCCCAGAACCGAGAGAAAAAGTAGCCCCTTGAGCACTATGAGCTCATGGTAAGGCAATTATACCCCAACCTACACAAACCATCTTATCTAATAAGATTGAGCTTCATAAGGCTCGGTCACCTACTGACATCAACTACCAGGATCTCCACAGCAGCCAAGATTGTTCAGCTTTCCTCAGACTCTGCTTAATTGTCACTGTTTGCTCCTATGCATAGTGATCACTAAGTATCTGTGGGAGCCCAGGGTATTCCCCTGGCCTCCTTGGGGCCTGTACAAGGAGCTCAGAAGGCATCCTTGGAACCTGTACAGGGGGCTCAGAAGCCTTGGTAAGGTGCCCAAGTTCCCTTTGAGTTCGATCTAAGTCCTTGGAAAAAATTACCACCTTTATATATTAAATTACAGAGTCACAGAAATAAGTAGAGTGTGAAACAGTGTATTAGAAGGTAGAAAAATAAAGTTTGAAAAATTGTTTACATTAGGGG
>PYHW01009486.1:11395031-11416208 GCA_013186435.1 Turdus rufiventris
AAATAAACAGCCTTGGAAACCTCAGAACATCTGCTCTCAAGTCTCCTTTCGTGCCCTGCTGCGTCCAAGCGCAAGACCAAACTTCTCAAACCACCTTTTACTGCGCAGGTGAGTAATCTCTAGCCATAAAAGAGGTCACCGCCTGCCGCAAGTATCTATAAATTCGTCCCAAGAACAAAATAAACTAAACTACTTTTTAACTTAAACTTCTACTTTTAAACATCTAACTTTTTACCCTAGGTAGGACAGCTGCAATGCTGATGTTCTCCAACGTAAGTACACTTCAGTTTGGTTTTATTTAGACCAAAGGAAGAGGAAGAGGTTCTCAATTATATGATGTTACAATGTATTTTTGACAGTGGAATTGCAACCTAGTGTTGAAATATCATGCTCCTGCATATCCTCTTTATGGAAAGTAAAAAAAAATAATAATTCAAACACCTGTACTGAAATTTAAACATCAGAGAAACAAGTATCCAAAAAGAACTGGTGACTAACAATGGTCCTTTGGATCCATTGCAATTCAGGACTAGGTCCCCATCTGGATCACCAAAACTGTTACCAAAAATTAATAACAATAAAAACTCCTTACCACCAATGTAGCATTAAGCAAGCATTCTTTATGAGGCTGGGTGCATGAGAGAATATCTCCTTCAAAATACCATGTATGCTGAGTACAGAAAAAGCTCCTGTTTATATACCATATTTTATATACATACTCACTGATTTCCTGGAATAAAAATACATATGATAATCATTTTCCCAAAATCATTAACATTTTCCCTTCCCTTTCTGCATGCATTCTTCTGTCCTGGGGGGTCTCTGGTGGTTCCTGATGGTCAGCAACCCCAAAGTCATAGCTGACTGCTTGGGAACTCGTAAAAGTTGGCACAACAGAGCTGGTTGCTTTCCAGTTCTTCTTAAGAATAAGCATTGTGCAGTTCCATAGGCCAGTGGTTTTTGAAGAATAAGCATTGTATTAGCCCACCAGGTGCAAACAATTTTTCATCTGGCAACAATGAAGATAAGGCAGCAGAAAAAGCCCAATTATCCTGAGATTACTATATAAGAAAAATACTATAAATTCCAGTATAACAAATTTTTCCATTTTAATTACATGGGAGATGCATAAATCTCTCCTAAATCAGCATCATTTCTTTGAAATCTGACATTTTTAAGATTTGACTCAACACCCAAACCCTGTATTCTTAGTTCAACATGAAAACTGTATTTTAGTGAAGTAACTTCTTTACAACAACAAAAAAAATCCCAAAAAAATTCCCATATCCATGGTTAAATACAGACTATTTACTATTCAAACTATCTTCAGTGTTTTCATTCTGATATGAAAAGTGTCCTTTGACACATTATTGTACTTACTCAAAAACTGGCAGATAAAATAGCAATGCTTATAAATCTTCATTTTTCAGATAATTTAATTATGTATTTCAAATGTCATTGTGAACATTTGCATGCTCACATAGGAATACTGCCTACTATTTTCATATCCCTATGAGTAACTCTCTTGCGAACTCAACTAGTAACTCATTTGGAAAAACTTACATTTCTAATTCCTCAATGTGGATTAAATGTCAGGGACTTCTCTTCAGCAGATCAGGTTATTCTATAGGGAGAATCTGCTGAAGGATATGACATATCAACTATTTGATCTTTACAAAACATTTTCTCGAAAAGATTTTCCTTTTTGCTTAGGAGCAGGAAGGACAAAAACAAAACAAGAACACAGAGCAGACAGACAGTGATTCATTACAGCCCTACAGGAAAGCCAAGTTGAGGAATTTTCTCCCATCCCCTTCTATTTCTAGAATCTACTGCTAACATGTGAGGTATAATGCATGTTACACATGTGCACGCCTTTCCTTAGCTTTGATCTTCCAAGCATGTTTCTTAATGCCTGGTACTACAGACTCTCAAAAAATTCCACAAAGAACAAATCATAACACTGTTTTCTGAGACCATCAGCTTAATATACTAAGAAACTATTAATCATTAATATTTTCTCCACAGAGCCCCCTCATCCACTCAATATGAACATGATGTGCAAACTGATACCATACAGAGCTTTATGTTTACACTAAGCATTATCTACTGTGCAGTTTATGCATAAGTCAGATCTATTAATATTTTACTAATATAATAATCATCTTAATGATAATCACATTCCATAGTATGCCATATACTGCAACTTCCAGCTCTTTAATTGCAAGCTACCTTCTTAAAATTAGCGATGTTTACTCGAGCTTAATTCAATTCATGAGTAAGAACCAGCCAGGTCAAAAGAACATTTCCCCAAGCCATCAACACATACTTATAAAGTGCTGCTTCAAGCACATGAGACACCATGTGTAAAGTTAAATAATTTTGTTCATAATTAGAATATCAATGTCAGACTGATTTTTAGTTGAGATCATTGATCTCAAGAAAGAATACAACCCTTCATGTTACTCCCAAACTATGTTAATGACATGAATGGCATTCAATGATACAACCATGAGCTGTAAGAAGTATTGAATTACACTTTCATCATTAAAAAGAGCCTTATCCATAGCTACCATGGCGACAAAACACTAGCGTAAAAAGTTGTGCCTCCACTACAAGGAACTATTCTTCTACATGGCATTGAAAAATATCAAGTGCATCATAAGAAACACAAAAGGCCTGAAAAGAAACAAAATTGCCTTGATTATGAACATACTGGTTTACAACTAAATTTGTCATGCACGGCTACAACTCCTCACTCTCCCCTCAAGAATCTCAAGTCATTATTGGGACTGAAACGCTGCTGTGGAAAGGGATGGTTCTTTGTAAAAGGATTACTCTATTCAGACTTTCTGCCAAGCATCAGCCACATAAGGAAAGCAAAGTTCTGCCATTTATTTTGTCCAGATCTTTCTGATGCCTAAGAATAACCCTTACTGCTCCCTGGAAAGGTAAGTCTATAAACTGCAATTTATTTGTTATCAGCCACTGCACCACTTTAGGCATTTATATGTTAACATTTTTCATTATATTAAACGGATGGAATTGGATTATTTTTTCTTAAAGCTCTAAATTACTCCATGATGTTGAAGAACCACCTACACAGGAGTGTTAAAAATTTTGCACAGAAATTACTTTGTCCAAGACTCCAAATACCAACACATGTCAGACACTGGCAAGACCGAAGCATACACATACTACCTGACCAACATGTTGCTTCTGAGCTTGACAAATAGGAACAAACATTCCAGAGCTATGGCTTCTGCCTCATTCTGAACATTCACAGTATGAGAAACTCCTTGCCTTCATGAAAGGTCTAACCTATAATTGTGCCTTTGACGCATGTGAAATAAACATGTATCTAGTTAGTTGGCATAAGCACCTGAGATACAAAATCTTACACCAAAACTTCACATTTAGTTTCCCTTACAACAGCTTCAAAAAGACATTCTTTCAAAATTTAGAAAGGGCAAAGTGGTCACAAAACCAAAACCAAACAAAGCTACATTAATAGCTTCAATAGCATGCACTTCAAACAAGTCAGGCAACTAGCTATCTGCTTTGGTTTTGTCCTGTATTTTGTTTTCATGAACGTTCTTAAGATGAACTTTGCAAGGATCAAAATGCAGGACGGACCTCCGCTATACAAACTTAAAAACAAGCAGTCCAACTCGTCGCTTTGAGAACAGAGAGCGTAAAGGGGAAGAAAACGGGTGACTGCAACAATCGAAGGTGGAAAAAATGCGACATTTAGAGATGAACAGAAGGGCATATTTTTATGAAGAAACTTAACTGCAATCCCGAATAAGTCCGGCCAGCCATTAACCGATATTCCAGAAAACAAGGTAGACATAAGCACGAAGCCTCGAGATCTTTCGATTATATAAAAGATATCACTTCCTTCATGACTTTCTCATTTCCCGGTAAGTTAATTGTACTCGCAGGGTTACCAAACGCTTTGCAAGGGAGGGAGCTGAAGCAGCAGTTACGCAGTCGAGCAGCTTCAGCTCAATGCCTTCTCGGACCGAACAAAGAAACTTCTGTGTCCGATGAGATTAAAAACTTTCGGTCTCACAGACTCTTTCCCTGCCTCCATGAAACCAGCGCCTCCGTTCACACGTTCAGGCGAGACAGGGAGAAACACAATAAGCAGCTGAACTGTGCAGGCCAAGGCGGAAAACAGAGACAAAATATAAAGGCCAAAAACAGGATATAAAACGAAGCCTGAACTCCTTGCTTTTTTCTCCACCCCCTTTCCTAGAGGAAGGATTTTTCTGGGTTTTTTTTTTTTTTGTTGCTGCTGATCCCAAGCCTTCCCTATTTACCTTAGCTGTCGAGGCGTCTAAAACAGATCCAGCAAGCAGGAGTTTCTTCCGACCTCAAGTTAAATCCAATCGAGTTTTCTTCTTCAGGGAGGAAGAGGGCAGAGACGGGGCAAGAAGGACAAGCAACGTTAGCAGCTTTCGCAGAGGACGGGGGAGTTCGTATGCCGGGCACCAGAGCAGCCGGGCTCCTCCCGGCCCCCGCCGGGGTCTGCCCCCGGGCGGCCCCGCGTCGCGCCAGCCCCGCCCGGCGGCGACACCGCAGCGCCCCCCACCACCCAGCGCGGCCCGGCCTGGACCGGCCCGCCCGCCCCCCGGGCGCGACGGGCACCCCGCTCCCCCCTGGCTCCGCAACCGGGGACGCGCTGCCCGAGCGAGGCCACCACCGCCGAGGGCTGAAGGGAAGCGGGACGGCCGTCTGCCTCACCTGCCCGCCGCCGCCGCCGCCCTCGCTCCCCGCCTCCTCTCGCACACTTCCCCCTTCTCCCGAGGCTTCAGCCTCCCGCCCCCCTCCCCGGCCTCGGCAGCGGGGGGCCCGGGGAGGCGGCGGAGCTGTGGGGAGGGGGAAAGAACGCCCCGGGCAGACACGCGGCGGGGGGAAGGGGAGGTGGCCGCGGGTGAAGCCGCCGCGCCCCTGCTGCTGCCGGCGCCGCGCACCGCTGGCCAGGCGGGGGAGGCACTGCAGCGGCACGGGGGGCGGAGCGGGAGCAGAACCCGGGCCGAGACCTGGCGGAGGCGGGCGGGCGGGAGCGGGATGAGGAGGCAGCAGGAGCAGGCAGGCGCGGCGGGCGCGCCCGCACTGGCTGTGCCGGGCGGGAGGAGGGGCGGCGGACAGCAGCGGGAGGGGGGCCGAGCAGGGGGAAGGCCGTGAGGGACGGGCGCTGCGGCCAATGGGGCCCGGCGGGGGCGGGCTGTGCAGGAACGGGGCGAGGCGAGGTGTGGCGGGGGGCGCAGGGTGGGGGCTGTGTCTC
The DNA here is from genome assembly GCA_013186435.1 of Turdus rufiventris. Lineage (NCBI taxonomy): Eukaryota > Metazoa > Chordata > Aves > Passeriformes > Turdidae > Turdus > Turdus rufiventris. Next base: position 11,400,325 of record PYHW01009486.1, read on the forward strand.
GCCGCCGCGAAATGGCTCCTCCCGCTGCTGCCCGGCGTGGCCTATCCTAGTTTGTTTTCTGCTGGCGAGCGTTAGGCGCACAGGCAAATTCAGTCCTGAATGACAGAAGTTTCCTCGTTAACAGCTCAGCTTCCTAATTTAATGGTTGCACACCCTCTGTAGCAAGAGCTGAGGCGCCGGCTGACGCCATCAGCCTTCGTGGCCATCCCACCCCTGCTCCCGCACCTTGTGCTGCCTGACTCGGAGTTACCGAGGGTCGGAGGGAACGAACACACCCAAGAGAAAAACTGACAGCCTCCACCCCCGCTTTAGTTTGAGTATGCTACATTGAACTTGGATGCAAACAACAACAATTAAAATAATGCCGCACATATTGTCACAATGTTTCACGTAAACCCTGGAACACTGCTGTACTTTCTCTTCCAAGTATTTCAACACTGTCAGTGCAATACAATGATACTGAAAATTCATGTTGACTGACGGAGTCATGTACAAATACATGTTTGAAAAGCAGGCAGTGCATAGGTCACACGGCTTTGGTATCGGTTTGGTTTGGATTGCAGTAGTACAGTTGTGACCCAAACAGAAACAAGTGAGTTTCTGTTTAATTTCCTGGATTGTTTGAAATGGGTATTTGACAACCTATTGTGTATGCAATATGCCATTTTAACAGTCCTGGAGCCTGGAGTTCTGCTCAGTCACAATACAGCACACGAAGCTGACAGCAGGGTGGATTTATACATGCTGCTCACCTTATGCTCCTTAATTGTGCTCAGCAGAGACCAAGTCTAAGGATAGAGGTAGTTTTGTTTTCACGCTAATTTAATTCCTGGCTACTCTACTGGGACTGCCACCAAATAAGATGGAATGGTGTTTTATAATGACAATCTGTTTACTGAGAAATTGGTGAAATGCTATGTTATAAAAACCATTGGACTTTTCACCCCTTCCAGTCCCTTGAAAGTAACTCAAATTGATATTTCCTGTCCAGGATCATTGTTTGCTTCATCTAGTTTCTTACAGGGCTTTGCAGAAAGGGATTAATCTTTAGCAACAAAACATAGAGATGATCACATTTTTGTAAAATTCCACTGTGTTTAACAACACTGTTATTTATTTTAAACTTCTTGTCTGAATGTGGGAATTGTATGTTCAAGTATCCAGCTAGTATCCAGATACAGAAAATAAGCATCCATTTCTTCTAGGATAATAATATCCACTTACTGCTTCTTAAGTTTTCTCCATCTTCATGTAGCATACAGCCCTACTTTGGGGACTACATCTATGCCTAAATTTAGATAATTAAACTAAATCAAATGTAGTCATCAGAGTTTATTAAAAAAAAGAGAATTGTATGTGTATATACAGGTATTTCCCAAAACATTAAATCACTTCTATTTCCTCTTGTTCGGAAAAGTAATTTTCTTCAAATGAGTCAGCTTTGGACTAAAGCCAAGCAAGAGACCTTTACCCTCACTGACAACAGATTCAGAATTTCTCACTACAGTGCACTGGTGCCCTACACTGGGACTATAACAAAATTACTGATTTTTTTTAATCTCTTGCAAATGATTGATCATTCGTGTCAAATACCAAATAACATATCCTTATCATAATTAATGTGACTAGTTCTCTGCAGCTGACACTCTCCATCCTGAACTCTTCAAGGCACTTTTTAATGTGAATTATCATAACTTTTTTTAATGAGAATGAAAATATTATTTGGAAACGTTTACTGCAAATTGCCCAATGAATTTATTAATGCAGCAGAGTAATAGATGGGTGTGAGAATTTATAGTAGATGTTGCCCAGATGGTGAATCTCACATAGTTGTAAACATTAGCTGCAATGTAAGATGCTGTTTCATTTACAGTTTTAGCCAAAACTATATGTTATATTTTATAAAAAAATAAAAGCCTAGCCAAAGTCTGCTGAAACTGTAGTTAGCTGGAGCACAACTACTGAAGACATTTTGCGCAGACAAGATGTAACTATCTACACAAATTAAGAAAATACCAGGAGCTATCCTAGGGATCTAAAAGTGCTATTAATATCAAGACAGTATTTAGATTACAGCTCCAGCAGAGTCCCCAGCAATATTAATTCCCAGAGTTGGTATCCCAGTTACCAAATAATTACAGATTAAGTGCACAAAGTACAAAATATAGAGTTACATAATGAGTCTCTCAAGTGACACTATGCATCTGATCCCACTGAATGTTTAAACAAATCCTTTATACACACTTTCATGCTAGACATCAAGCCCAATCTCCTCTCATTTTAATATCTATTTTTATATTTGAACAGAAGCACTAATAAATGCTGCAACAACATGCAGCTAAAATTGAAAAAAGGTTTGGTGAAACAGTCACCTGAATGTTTGTCTCCTTCACAAGTTAAGTGGTCTGGACAATTATTACATAGTTTCTTCTGAGTAACAGGGTTTAATTGAAGCTTTTCCCTAGTCTTAATACTGTTGTTCATTATGATTGCATGTATCCACTTTTCCAGGAAATTGATTGAAAGGCCTCTGGGGTAAGCACTTCTGCTTATTAAATGCTCAGGTAGGGACTTGAACGGTGGATTTCAAATTGATTTGAAGTGGGACTTCTGGGCATGATTGCAATATAAATATTAAATAATAATTAGTGGAAGTAATAACCACCTGAAAGACACAAAGAGGCAATAAGTAATTTTTTTCTTTAACAAGTATATATTGAAGTTTATTTTAACTATCCCATAATTTAAATTTGCCAAAATGTGTTACTGTAACATTTCCTGAATTTATGTGGTTCACAACTGCATTACACCACATTTATGCTGGTGAAATTAACACAAAACTGGTATAATTCAGTGGCAATTAAGTCTTAGAAGTGTGTTGCTATAATTTCTAAATGCATAATGCGTATCTACTATATTTAAAGAGAAGATAAGTAAACAACCTCTGTTCAGTCTAACTTCAATACAATCCCAAACATACACCGGCTAAATTCACCATACAAATAAGTTTTCTCTGTATTTCATTGATTTGTTGCTCAAATAGTAAAATCAAAGTGATGAGTGTAAATGTGTTGTCTGACTAAGTTTTGTAATATTATGCAAGTACCAATAGAAAACCTTGGTAACACCACAACCTGTTTTTTATATGCTATGCTCTAGAAATGGTTAGGAATGTTTTAGAGTTATTTTTAACCATTTTATTGTGACTCTTGTTTTGTATTTATGTTCTTTAGTTAGCATAGGAGAGCTGGTGAATTCTGAGGAACACTTGGGACATGGAGGAGCATTTCATATGGAGGAGAAAAGACAAAAAGGTGGTGTACAAAAAGGCAGGTACTTTTACTCTTGCCTGATTTGGACTGCTTTGCTCCTGGACAGTCTGATCTTAAACTATGCTGCAGCCTCTTAGCCTTAGGATCTGATGCCACCACATAAATCTTGTGCTGGTGAGAACTAAGACAAAGTAATGAAATGAAGCCATACTGTGTGAGGACACTGACATGATAATCAAAAATCCTTTGCTGACTAGGTTAAGACAAAGAGTTACACATGAAGTTGGCAGAAAGAGCCGACTGCAAAGTTGCGTAAAATAAGCTGTGTGCTCAGTACATTGCTTAAGCACCAATGGTAGTTTTGGACTGCCTTTGCTAAATTCTTGGATCCTAGAAGTGTAATAATTAATGCTTTTGAGGATGTTTATGTCCAAATAGAAATCCTAAAAGAATGCTGTACCAGCTTCTAGTCAGATCTGGAATATCTTTCCACAGAAAATCTGTTTATGCTAGCTCTATAGGACCCATCATCACACAATCATTAAATAAAACCAGACTTCTCTAATTGTAGGATGAATTTAATTTATTTTTATGGCTTACCTCTATTTTGACAATTAATTTTTCTTTGAAGATGCTAATGCTGATAATACAAATCTCGTAGTAGTTTTTAGCAGTAATGTTGTATGTATGCATCCATAAATTTTTTACCTTTCCCTTGACTTTTTCTGTGAATAATGTCAGACATGTAAAAATAAATGCTAACAATGTGTGAATTCTTGGCTTCAGTGTTGGTTCAATATTTCAAATTTAATATCAAATGGACTACCATATTTGAAATCACAAGATAAATTCTTTTGAAGCAAGGAGATGGAAACAGTCCAGTAAGATGAAGTATCCTGTCTCTAGGCCAGCTAAATTGACAGCTTGTACCTTAAAAAGAGAGTTTTTGATTTCTAGAAAAGCCACTATGGAACATTTTTAGGAGAGTTTAAAAATCCTTTTAATTGTTCTTCATCTGCAAAATATGGTTCATGATAAAAGATTATTTTATTTTGGGGAAAATAATTACTTTTTTTCAGAATCTGTTAGAGCATTTGCAGATTTCTTTCATTACATAGGAAATTCAATTTTAAGTTCAATTAAAAAAGAATAATTTTGTCTTCCCCATTTCTTTTCTTTATGAAGTCTTCAGTTCTCCATTTTACTTACTTTCTGTCTTTTTTCTCCTCACACAATCAATGCCAATAACATAGTTCTAAGTGCTGAAATGTTCTCCTCTTTAAAGTGTTTTCCCTTTAATATTTTGAACAAACAAAATACTAAAAATTGCACTTTATCACTAGTATCACTGAAAATCTTGTAGAAACATTATAGATATTTTAAATTTTCCTTTGACAAGAATGGTTGTATTTTTTAAAATCTAAAATTGGGTTTTTTTTCAGTTATATCTGTCTTATGTTCTAAGGCATGGTAGATATAAACAATAGGTTTTTTTATGCTTTAATTTTCCTCCATCAAAGTACACTTTTATACGTCCTTACATGGCAGGTATATTCTACTGCATTATTCCACATCAGTATGGAAATAGTGACTTTCCAGGCCACAAAAGTGAAAAAGTTGTCTATTAACTAATTTCTATTCCTGGAAACAACCATTGAGCAAAAGAGAGCCTGGCTTTACCACGTACTTTGAGAAGTGCACTTTAGTCTAGAGATGTAATTATTTCTATTTCTAGAAAAAATATTTTAAATATTTTACTTTCTTAAACTAAAGTGAAAATGTATAGCTTCTGATTAACCATGCTGTTAGCAATGTTTACATAGCAGAGTTTACATCTGAATATCATGACAGCATTAACTAAACCTATTTCCATGAACATATTTCTAACTGTGATGATTAAACAGCATACATTCAGATTAAACAGACACGTAGCTCAGGTGAGAGAGACCTTCAATGAATTTTGACTCTGTGGGATATAAATTAGGCAAAATTTGTAGAAAAGGTGATACCTTTAATTAGATAAACTGACAGAAATGGAGAAAACAAAGTTTTTTACTTCAATGAGAACTGAGGAGGAAAACCCAAACTAAATATAAGTAGTATGTATTGGTTTTAGTACAATAAAATTATTTTAATCAATTAAACCACTGGTGAGAAAACAGCTGCTAACATGAAAGTACAGAGGATGAGTCAGCAAGAAAACTATCAGCTTTTAAAATGTTGCTTCTGTCCTCATTAAGAATGTAGTTCCCAGGATTATTTTTTAAACTTGACTTGGAGGTCCCTTGTTAGTCACTGCTCTGTACAAGAGATGGACTACTTTTTAATGAAATAATTCTCCTACACTTAGCTGTGTTTTGTCTGTGACCTGTTATCTGTGTCAGTTCATTGTAAGTGAATAACAGTTGATGAGTTCTGTGCATGTAATTCTCATGAGGACGTGTAATATTTAGTATAATATATCCCATTTTAAAGAATATGAAGAAAACCCATGGAAATTAATCCTTTCGGTCACTGATATCAATTATGTTAAACATGTCAGTATTCATGAAGCTTACTTTGGCTCTGCCAGCAAGGTTTCATTCTAATGAGTGTTTGTTATGTAATAAACATATGGGGGGTGTCTGCTTTGGATTGTGAGTTTAATCCTTGTTTAAAAAGAGGTATGGGTAAGAGAAGTCTTCAAGGAAATGTCAATGCTGTAATTATCTAACAATTTTTTGTATATATGCCAGCATTGAATATTACACAATAGATAGGAATATTTTATCAATGCGGGCATTATTAGAATGGTAGGTGGTATTTGGGAGGTTAATTCAAATGCAAGGCCTGCTCCTTGCAAGGCAGTTTAGTGGCACAGCTCTTTAAAATACCTTCATGAGTAGTTCATTAATACGATGCCATTACTGGTATGATGGATACATTTTGAAATATTTTCAAGCTTTGGTTGCTCTCTTCTACTGATTTCCACAGTTCTTTATGAGTAGTGGCACCTTCATCTGAAAACCACCAATTTAAGTGTATCAATATTGTATTAAATGAGAGAAACAATTGGTCTGGTTTCAAGTTCTTTCTTTATCTTTGAGAGAAACCATCTCGAATTAAGCGCCTGCACAACCAAGAGACCTTTGGGAGAGAAATCCTTTAAGATGTGATTATTCATAAACTGCTAAGTTAATGAATAGCTTTATGAATAGCTTTTTAAGACACTCAAATGTAAATGGCAGTGTTCTTGTCAGGCTTCTCCGCATTTTAGAACTATGCAGATATTTTCATATCATACTCTGAAGAAATGGGAAATTGCCAGGGTATGGTTGTGTTCTTTTCCATCACATATCTATTTTTACTATATAAGCTATTTTGCCTCTAGTTCAGCCAGGTCTTTATGTGTTAATACAATCATAAAACAAATAAGAGTATTGTGTATATATATAAATACACACACATAATTGATCCACAAAAGCCTAAATCTGAAATATTATATGAGATGTATATGTATATGTGTATGTATATGTATCTGTATCAATGTGTCATGTACATATATATAAGTATACATATGTGCACAAATATTGAAGTGAAAGCATTCACCCTTACAGTGTGAAATGCTTATGGCATAGATTTAATTCCTCTTTCACTTTAAGATGATAAATGTCAATAAAAATATATAGAGACAAAAGCTATGTGAATAGCACATATGTCTAGGAAAAGCAAGTGATGTGCCAGAAAGTCAGGTAATTTAACACGGATGCTGCTGTCACAGAGATTTAAAATATAAGAATCTGCTTTTTCAAATGCAGAGATGTTTTTCATAGGAGTAAGCTTATTGCCTTCACTGATATTGCTAATAGAAATAAGGTGCTACACCTGTCTCTAGATACATTACCTTAGGACTCTGAATCAGAAAAGTACACTAACTCTGTGTACATTGAAACATATTAATTCCATGTGACACAGTCTTAGTATGTAGTCACTTTTGAGATAAGCTAAAGCCTACATATCCATCTGATACTTATTAAATGAGGTACCCATAATGTGTTTCTGAGCTACTGCCTTCCTGCCTTTCCAAAGCTGAGAATATGTTGGAGTGATTAGGAAACTAAGAAAGGCCCTACTTGCCCCTGAACTTTACTTCCTTACTACAATATTGGAGGCTCATAACACAGCACAGCAAGCCATTTTCATCTCCGTGTTCAGCAGAAACCAAACACAGAGCTTCAGACAGCATTTACAGACTCTCACAACAAACAGCCCCCTCAAGGAGCTTAGACTTTGTTGAATGGATGACCACAATATCTGGCTGCCATAGGTAGCTCATGGCACTTGTTCTGCTGCTCTATTTCCATCCAAAATAAAATATCATAATCCACTTCTAGAGAACAAAAATAGATTACTAGCAATCCTGCTTATATTTATATGTATTAGGAGAAGTCTGACTGAGTTTTGTCAAGGAAAGATGTACCAAAGTCAGTTTGCTGTAGGCAGTGCTGATGCTAGTGTACACAGTGAGGACTCCAAAGCTGACACATGATGTTGTCAACAAGGCTCAGATAAAATCCAGGACCAGTTTGTCTGAGTGCCTAAGTGTCTTGGCTGTATACATCCAAGGGGAGCAAGACAGGTGTTCATTTTGCCCACCTTATGGACAATTTGTGCTGGCAATCCTGAGAAGGGAACATCAGCCAGTAAATCTCCTTGTTTTGCCTGGTTAATATGCCATTAATGTGAAAAGCTATGGAAGAGGTGAAGGAGAATGACTTGCAGTGTTACTTGTAGGCATTTAAAACTCCTCTGCTCCTAACAACCAGCTGCACTCTGCAGATCTCTTCTTTCCCTAACTGCTCAGTTCAGTTGATTTCATTTGTACATTTCAAACAGTGACCATACTAGGAGTTTCAGGAGCTAGTTAAAAAAATGATGTCTCAGCAAATGCAAGTTTAGTCACTCTCAGATATTCAGTGGAAAACACTCCTTTCTTTCTCTTGATGACCTCCCCCACCACACACATTTTCTCCTTCCTCCTCTCTCTCTCAACTGCTTGATCTTAGAAGGGAAGAGTCCTGAAAATCTCAGTAGTGCAGCAAACACGTCAAAGTTCTCTGCCATCATCCCTCACCAATAAAAGAAGAAGCACGAGCCACCATTATCTACTGGAATTTTAAATAACCAAGCTTTACTGGAAAGAGAGCATTTCTTAGGGGGAATAAAAACTGAATTGAACATGCCAAAATTATTATTGTATAGCTGTCTTGTCCTTTATTCCAACATGAAGGCAGTGACTGTGCTTCCAGAAAAGATTAGACTGCTTCTGTTCCACTACATATAGAAAGGAATCCTTTTTTCCCATAGTGATTGCATGAAGAGGATAATCACCCAGAGCCAGTACTGTATCAGTGCTACATTCTCTCTTTATTTATGAGACTGCAATAAAAAGGAGATTGATCAGCTGCTAATGAATACTGAAGACCGTCCTGGGGCTGAGTAAGTAGTTCAGATGTCATTTAGAGAGTGGCAGCCTTTGAAGGGTGAAAAACTGAGTGATAAACAGAGGTGTTTCAGTCTCCAGTGAAGAAGAGTTCTGCCTTGGGAATAGATGAGTCAGTTCCAGCAGACCACTGTGGAATGACAAGAAGAGGCCAGTTTTACCACATCTAAATATCATGCAGGTGTCTCAACATTTGTTTTATTTTCTTGTGTGTGAAGCAGATAAAAGTCCTGAAAAATTTCATTTATGAAGCCTGTGGATAGAGGCTTCTGGAAATGCAGATGCTAGGTATTTGTAATGAAAGAATCAGCACTCTGAAAACTGTAGGAGTGATCCTTTAGGAAAGAAATATAAGCACAGACTCTACTAAGAATGCTACAGTGTAGGGAAAAGATGCTGACATTGAGAAACATGAGGAATACTAATTAGAAATAATACCTGTTGGTCACTACAGAGGAAATGGATGCGAGCAGTTAGTACTCTCAAGTTAATGTACAACTGTAAAGAAATGAAGGATATAAATGAAAATAAATATTATCAAGTAGAACAGAAGGATATTCAGTGACCTAGATCTTGGGAGAAGAGAGAAGCTGAAAAAGGAAATGAACGGAGGTGAACTAATTTTCAAAATCTGTATAGTCACTTATGTCTGGGAAAACATGGGCAGTCCCATTCTGCAGAATAAGCAGGGATATGCAACTGGGATGAACACCATGTTAGACATAAGGTCACAAGGTCCATGTTTTCTTATCACAGTACAATAATCACCCCACCCCTTCATCATCCAACTCTCTCTTCAGGTTAATTTGCCTTTTTTTCCTATGGCTTTATTGAAGAGAAGAAGTGATATTGTGATGGAAAATGAGGTGAAGACAACCAAAGGAGTGGGAAAAGTCATTAAGCCTGTGGTGAAGATGACTACAAAGGAGAGGGAGACTAGTAAGTGAAAGGATAGAAAGGAGGGAAGGGTAAGGAGAGGATAGAAGAGATAGACAAAATACCCAGTTTTGGCCCAGCATGCCATTCCAGAAAGGATACTGCATATATACACAAATATCATACTCCACTTAATGAAATCAATACGTACATAAAATCAGCTCTCTGAAACTTCTGGCAGAAGATTTAAATTGGATTTCAGTACTTTTCTGGTTTTGGCCTTGCAGTGCTCTACCAGAGCCATGTGGTTGTTTACAGCTACTTGAGGATTAAAGACAGAATTGAATTAGAGACTTTTGAATAAAAGGCTAGAATCTAGAGACAGTAAGCGTATTTTGGCATTAAATTCCATTTATTTTAGGGGAAGAAAGATTCCTAAATACTTCCTCTGCTGTGAACTGGATGTGTTACTCACAGAAAGTACAGTTACATTGGAGGCCCTAGGACTCTGTTAATTTATCCCACTTGATAACTCTCATCGCAGATCCAGGAAAAATCCACTGTAGCAGTACGACAGGGTAGCAAACATGGCCCATCTAAATTAAGGGTATTTTGCTTGTACTTAATGAGATATACTCAGACATACTATTCACCCTGTGCCCAGGTTTAAAAATTAAATTGGGATATTATTTTTGTTACTCTGTAATGCTTAAAATAATTAGTCAGGTGTTAAATATGTTGAGGCGTTCATATGAATAATATTGCGCACAATTTTTTTTATGTAACTTGCAACCTTTCACATAAATTAAGTATTAAACATTTTGTATATGTTTGTAATTTTGAATGCTTTGTAAACTTTTCATTTTCCTTTACTGACTACTGAATCATAAAATATTCAGGTCAGTTCATATGATCTTTGCTGTCTTAATCACATAAATTTTAAACAGAGAAAGTATTTTTATATACATATATATATATAGAGAGGCATCTATTCACCAGGTGTTTTAAACAAAAAAAATACTGTACAAATACTCTTTTTTGTTTGTTTATGGTTTCTTTTGTCTGTTTTGTGTTTTAAGAAACATTTAAGCTGACCATTTTTAAAGAACAACATCTTTTTGAAGAAGGCTGCTATATAGCCAACATCATTGTAAAATCCATCTTTAATTAATTTTTTGCTTTGACATTTACCACTACTTGTTAAACTTTGCTGATAAAAATACTAAAAGAGTGGACAAGTCACACTGAAATTAAAAATTACATGCAACAGTCTACAGTCACCTACTAAGTTTTCCATTTCCATTGATGGCAATCTACACAACAGAAACCTAGGTTAAAATTAATTCTTTATGCTTTTTGGGGAATAATATTGTCTCTTCCATACCCAGGTATTTTTGTGTAGATTTCAGATTTCAGTAACATAATAACATAACAACATAACATAACATAACATAACATAACATAACATAACATAACATAACATAACATAACATAACATAACCACAGCAGCGATAAAATGAGCTTGATTTAACTTCACTTAAATATAACATATTCTTATAAACTATAACCCCTTATTTTTTTCATTTTCTACAATACATATTGTTATTTTCCAGATGGCATATCCCATAGTAAAGAAACACAAGACAGACCTCTTATCCATATATAGAAGGAAAATTAGTGTGAGTACAGTAATTTCATGATTATAAGCCGCACCATTTTGACAAAAATTTTGCTCCCACCCCGGAAATGCGGCTTATACTCAAGAGCGGCTAATATATGAAAAAAGTTTGGAAATTTCCAACCCCAGAAGTGGCAGCCAGGGTGCCAAGCCGAGCACCTGCCAGCAAGTAAAAGCCGGGATTGTGCGATTGTTACAAATTGGTTACTATGTTGCACGGTGGGTGGAGGCAGGCTCCTTGCTAGCAGCGCGGGAAGGGAGGTGGGGGGCTTCCTCCTGCTGGCCCCGTGGCCCAGGGCAGAGGCAGGGTCTCCGTGCTGCCCGCCTCCCACTGGTACCACAGGAGTGGGTGGGCTCCGTCCCCACCAGCTGCTGCGGGGCAGCGCTGGGCCAGGGCGAGCGAGCCCGGCAGTGTTGGCCCCAAGCGGTCCTGCCGAGCAGCAGCGCTGAGCTGGGCCACCTGACTCCATTGGCAGCCCCGAGCAGGCCAAGCCCGCCTGGCCCTGAGCCAAGCCAGCAAACCCCGTGATCCCACGATTCTGTTACTAATTGGAACTTTGTTGCATGCGGGTCCTTGGTGCGAACGACAGAGCGGCTTATAATCAGGTACAGCTTATATATTGATAAAGACCTAAAGGTTGCTGACACCCTGAGCTGCGGCTTATAATCAGATGTGGCTTGTAATCATGAAATTACTGTACAAATACAGTGTTTCTAATGACATTGGTGTATAAGGTCAATGATCTGTTTATCTACAGTATAGGCTGTTACTTTACAAAAGTGAAAGACAGTTTTTATGCATGTCAAGTGATCATAGAAAACAGGTAGTGCCCTGCAGCAGTTTGACAGTGCAGGGGAAGAGGCAAAGGCAGAAGTTTAAAAGCTGTCAGTGCACTAAATACAATACAACAAAGATTGAAGACATACTTTTGATGTAAGTCTACACTTCTGTCTCTTAAGAATGTTCTTGAAAAAAGTTCTAAAAGAGGCATATTCATTAAGAAGCAGCTAAGCCTGCAATGTAGATAGCTTCATTTGGGAAAAGTGATAGAGTAGCCCCTCTCTGACCAACATAAAACCCTTAGAAAATGCCCATATTTTACAAAATCTCAGTTAAAATGTTTTCAGTTGCAAAATAAATGCCCTGTTGTGAACATCACATTAGTCTCCACCAGAAAATTCAAAATCAACATGCTTTAAGCTGACATTAATCTAAGTTTTATATATGCAGCATAAAATTTTCTTTATTTCATCTTATGTTTTCTAGCATTACTTTTGTTTTTTTTCAGAAAAGGTATGTTGGGTTTTCTCATTTAAACAGTGCTTCAGAGAATCCTGGGACTCTGAGCAGCATCTGCTAGTGCTGGGAATTTCCTGTTGACTTAGACCTCAAACCAAATTAAGAATTACTGTAATAGGTGTCTATGCAATAAAGAATAAGTCTATAAATCCTATTACCAGTTGAAAAAAGAGAGTATTGTTTAGATCTCTTACTGAAAATGGATGTTTAGATCGCAAGGCACTGATTTTCTTTAGGCTGGAAGAGAGAAGGAATGTGTTTTTTTAGCATAATAAGGCTAAGCGCAGTCCACTGAAAGTATAATTCCACTTGCTTAGAGATCTTTAGAGTCATGCATTTTGACTGCCCAATACAGGCTAATCATTCAGATGTTAGGGGTGCTAATTGATATACTGAAAGAAGTAGAGGCAATTAATTACCTGTGTTGATTTGCCATGGCCTCATTTTTTTTGGTGGCTGTGAAGAGGGGACACAGAAGCGGCTTCTGTGAGAAGCTGCCAGAAACTCCCGCAGTGTCTGGCAGAGTCAATCTCTGATAACTCTGAAAATGGACATGCCGCTGGCCCAATTGGAGAGGCTGCTAATGCCTCTCTGATGATATATTTAGAAGAAAATGAAAATAACACACATGCAGTTTTTTTCCCCGGGGTGGTGAGGCGCCATGGACAGCACCATCCTGGGTGTGGCCAGTGGTGAGCATTGCCTGCCTGGCTGCCCTGAGCCAGCTGCACTGCGGCACAGAGCAGGGACAGCTGCAGTGGCTTCTCCATCCCAGCACCCACATGGGGAGAGGCCTCGAGCAGCGCCAGTGCCACAGCTTCTCCATCCTGACACACCCAGAGGGACAGGCCTCGAGCAGCGCCAGTGCCACAGCTTCTTCATCCTGACACTTGCACAGTGACAGGTCTTGAATAGCGCCAGTGCCACGGCTTCTCCATCCTGACACCCGCACAGGGACAGGCCTTGAGCAGCACCAGTGCCAGGTAGTCTCCATCCTGACACCCGCACAGGGACAGGCCTCGAACAGCATCAGTGCCACGGCTTCTCCATCCTGACACACCCAGAGGGACAGGCCTCAAACAGCGCCAGTGCCACGACTTCTCCATCCTGATACCTGCACAGGGGAGAGGCCGCAAACAGCACCAATGCCACAGGGTCTCCATCCTGACACTCACACTGGGAGAGGCCTCGAACAGCGCCAGTGCCGTGGCTTCTCCATCCTGTCACCTGCACAGGGACAGGCCTTGAACAGTGCCAGTGCCACGGTGTCGCCATCCTGACATCTGCATGGGGACAAGCCTCGAACAGCACCAGTGCCATGGCAGGGCCACCTGGCCAGCAGTGAAAATACAGCAAGTGCCTGCCCAATGCAGATCCTAGAGATCAATTTCTCAGCACTAAGAAACCCTGGAGGAGCCTTTGCATTGGTCGAACTTGTTGGCAGTGGCACCTACGAGCAGCAATTTTTCTTCTAACTGGAGAAGAGGAGGAAATGAGGACGTGAGGGAAAAGAACACCAAGGTCAGTGGATAAAGAAGGGGAGAAGGTGCTCCAAGCATCAGAGCCAAGATTCCTCTGCAGGCCATGATGAGGACAATGGTGAAACAGGTTGTGCCCCTGTAAAACATGAAGTCTACAGGGGATGCAGAGATCTCTGCACTGGAGCAGGTGGATGCCAGGGAAAGCTGTGACCTAGTGGGAGACCCGAATAGAAAGAAAGGGCCCCTGCTTCCAGAGATAGAGAGAGAGGGCCCTTGTTTCCAAAGTAGAGCAGCCTAGAGGACTGCACCCCATGGACTTGTGACCCACACCACAACAGTTTTGGGAAGACTGTTTGCCTGTGGGAGGGACCCCACGGCACAACAGAGAGAAGACTCCTCTTCCTGACCAAACAAAAGTGATCTCAGGTGATGAGCTGACCAAGACACCCAGGCCCTGTCTTCCTGCACTGCTGGTGGGAAAGAGGGAGGGGCTGGGGAGAAAAAGGTGTTTCAAAGGCTTGTTTTACTTTTCATTATCCTCCTCTTACTCTGTTAGTAAAAAAATTGCTTTACACCTTTAAATTTGAACCTGTTTTGCCTTTAGAGTGTTTTTCTCCCAATCCTTATCTCAACTCATGATCCCTTCATTCATATTTTTTCCCTTTCCTCTGCCCAACTTTTATCCAGAGAAAGTAAGTTAACTACTCTCCTGGATGCCTGGTGTTTGGTCATACATGATATTACTTAATTCCCTTCAGTTTGTTTTGGTTTGTTTTTTATTTTTTTTTTACCCAAGATCCAGTACTATTTTGTCCAGTAAAATATTTTTCTGAAAGCATCTACCACTTAAGCAATATTTTACTTGAAGAAATTCACATATAATTTTTTCACACTGGCTAAAATACAGTTCTACAGCATCGATGTTAATACAACTTAGGTAATATAAGAACAAAAATTCATTTTTAGACAGTTGAAGAAAGGAAGCAGAACAAGTAAGGAGGGATTTTTTGTTGTTTAGTTGGGGTTTAGAGTTTTTTGTTTGGCTGGGTTTTTTTTGTAATTATAAGTAATCTGATATCTTGGCTGATTAAAAAAAAACTTCAGGACACAGGAAAGGAGGTTTTATGATTACAATAAACAAACCCCAGTTCTGTTCCAAATCTGATGCCTTATTCATTAATTTTAGAAAATGGTTTAAGGAACAGCACTGCTAAGTGGGACTGTATTGTTTCTACCACTACCTCCACCAATAATACTTCACTTAACCACGTAGAAGAAGATTGCAGACTTCAGCAGAGGCCACAGAGATCCAACAGAAGACAATGATAAACACTCAGGATCATTAACCGTGTTCTAACCATATTACCCACATCAGTAGTGTATTTTTTTGCTTTTGAGAAGAAAAAGATCTTATGGAAGGGGTGCACTAAAAGCAAGCATTCAATAAGAGACAGCAAATGAAATAAACAGAGTACAGTAATTTCATGACCATAAGGCACACCGGTCTATAAGGCGCACCCCCTGGGAGCCGGCACATTTCACAACTTTGTAGATCAGATAAGGTGCACCAGACTATAAGGCCCACCTTTTTTTTGCAGCGAGGATCCGTGCCGCGCAAAACAAAGTAACGAATTAGTAATGGAATCCCACGATTGTGGAGTCTACTGGCATGTGCTCAGAGTGGAAACGTTTTAACAGATTGGTGTAGCCTTTAAACGCAGCCCCAAGCGCCCTCCCTGTGCACGGGGCCCATCACTCCCCCCCGCCCCCAGCGCCGGCTGCTGAGGCGGGGCTC
>PYHW01009486.1:11416258-11433958 GCA_013186435.1 Turdus rufiventris
CCCAGCGCCGGCTGCTGAGGCGGGGCTCGGGATGGTAGTGGTTCAGAGCTGCTCGGAGCGGTTGGGGCTTGCTGTGGCACAGAGCAGTCGGGGGTCGCCGCATCTCAGAGAGGGCGCGGGTCAGAGCAGCCGGGCTAGCAGCGACATGAAGTGGTTGGGGCTCGCCACGGCATGAAGCAGGCGCAGTGCGCCACGGGACGGAGCGTGCGTAGCTTGGAGCGGCTCAGAGCAAGTGCGGCTCGGAGCAACCAGGGTTAGCGGCGACACAAAGCAGGCATGGTGTGCTGCAGCATGGAGAGGTCTGGGCTCGCTACGGCACAGAGCAGGCACGGCACGCCACGGCTCAGAGCAGTCAGGGAGCGGGCAGAGCTCGCAGCGGTACAGAGTGGCAGCGGCTTGGAGTGGGTGCGGCTCAGAGTGGGTGGGGCTTGTGGCTTCTGCGGCAGCCCGCTCCCTCCCTCCCTGCGCCATTCTGGCAGCCCCGTGCAGCTCCAGGAGCCCCTCAAACCTCCAGGCTTTCCCCCTGCACTGGCACAGCCCCGATGGCGCCGCCGGGCAAGCTCTACTCGGCTCGGGACTGTTGCGGGCTCGCACTTCCAGGTTCGCAAATTTCTGAACTGTGTCCATCAGATAAGGCGCACCGGACTATAAGGCGCACTTCTGGGTTCGGGGGAAAATTTTAGTCAAAAGGGTGAGTGAAATTACTGTAGTCTAAATATTCAACTAAAATGGTCTGAACTGAAGTGGCTGTAACATTTTGTTAAATTCGTGGAACTCTTAGGTCTACTGATATTTTGTTATTCTAAAATACTTAGGAGGATGCAAATCTTTCAAATATTAAGATGGTAAATACAGTAATTTCACGATTACAAGCCGCACCTGATTATAAGCCGCAGCTCCTGGTGTCGGCAACCTTTAGGTCTTTGTCCATACATAAGGCACACCTGATTATTAGCCACACTGTCATTCGCAGCGAGGACCCACGTGCAACAAAGTTGCCAATTAGTAACAGAATCACGGGATTGAGGGTTTACTGGCTTGGCTCGGGGCTGGGTGGACTTGACCCACTCAGGACTGTTGATGGGGCCAGGTGGCCCAGCTTGGTGCTGCTACTTGGCGGGGCCACTTGGGGCCAACCGCTGCTGCTGCCACTGCCGCTGGGCTCGTTGGCCCCGGCCCGTACCTGTGGCGGCGGCAGGCAGGGATGGAGCCCCCCCATGTCCCCCCATGCTTCCGGCACGGAAACCCCTGCCTCCACTCGCCGTGCAACAGAGTAACCAATTTGTAACAATCGCACAATCCCAGGTTTTACTGGCAGGTGCTCGGCTCGGCACCTCAGCCTGCACTTCTGGGTAGGGAAATTTCCGAACTTTTTTCATATATTAGCCACTCCTGAGTGTAAGCCACATTTCTGGGTTGGGAACAAAATTTTAGTCAAAGTGGTGCGGCTTGTAGTCGTGAAATTACTTCACATATTTTTAGGGTTCTGCTTATTGGTAGTCCTACCCTGTTGCTTGTTAACCTCAGTTGCTAAACAATCTTTACTGGAAAAACTGCTGGTATATCCATGTGTTAGTATTTTCATAAATTTATATTAACTAATTTCAATTTGATAGCTAAAAATAGTATCTTATTAAATTCCTCTTGAAATTTGATCCTGGCATATGTGTTCAGGTCTAAAAATCTTCCACTTCAAACCACTTTTATCTTTCAAATAACTGAGGTGTTTCTCCCCACTGTTCATGTGGAATTTTCCAGGCAAAAGTATTTAATAAGTGAAATGAAAGCAAAAAAAAAAAAGAGTGACATTAAGGCATGTTTAGGCCAAAACACAATACAGAATTGTCAGATGAGTATATAGGCTAATTCAAAATTCAGTGTAAACTCCATATATAATAGTAGCTTGGAAAAGAAAGAAAGAAATTTCATGCCAACAGCTTATCCAGTCATGCAGAATCAAAGCCTCCCCATGCAAATAATTTTTAAATGAGCAAAGACTTTTAATGTGCATATGCTATATCGCAAAATATACCACAAAGACTTGGCTGCAGTAGCAGAATCTGCATACTCCTTTCTCTGCAGGTTTAATTTTCAAAACTAAAACACCTTGTAGGAAAAAAAAAAGAGAAACTTTTCCAATCCTCCAGGGCAGACACAGAGCACTGTGGTAGCAAGGGGAGTCTCTTGACCCCAGAGCTGGAGCTGTTGGTACCCTGGGTAAACTGTCTTCTTGGGATGGAGTGGGAGCAGGGTCCTAGCAGGACGGACCCAGCGCTGCCTCAGGCAGGGCCTCCAGCTTCGCAGGGTAAGGAAAGCACCAGGCATACACTGCCTGCTCCTGACCCAGGCTGTGAGGTTTGCACTTTGGCCCTGATGAAGGCGTGGGCTGCAGCACAGCACACAAGTGACATTTACTCTTGTTGTTGACCAACAGGCAGTGGCAGAGGCGTGAAACAGCCCGAGGGGAAGGCTGATGTCCTGCAGCTGCGCAATGTGTACAGCAATGTGCTGATTTCTAAACCTATAAAATCTCTTCCTGGAGCATGGACATTCCTAAGACAGTCTAGATATTGCATATTTCCCATTTACAGTGGATTTCATATAAATTAAAAACATCAGGAAAAATTAATGAAATAATACAATAAAAATGTGTATTTAAACAACTAAAAAGCTCCTTCTATGGTATGTACTGAATTTAAGGCTGACATGATAAAACGCTTCATAACTCTCACCAAATACTGAGTGCACATGCAGCCATATGACAGAGGACAAGGCAAGACATAGTTTTTGACTCAATATAGGGTACATAAGCAGTCTCTTGGGTATATGAGTCCCCCACATGCACACCAGGCAACCAGGAAGGAACATTGCTGTGTAATGCTCACTGTGACTATGTTCTGTCATGAGGAGAGGCATAGTCTGGATGTCGTGACACTTCTGTCATTGCACTGAAGTGCTGCCATGGTTTGACCAAAATGTGTGGGAAGAAGCCCAGTGGAGGCCAGGCTCTGTCACAGTATGATCAAATGGCTTGTGTTGGGAGGGATCTTAAAAGATTATCTAGTTCCAACTCCCCTGCTGTGGGTAGAGATGCCACCCACTGGATCAGGTTGCTCAAGGCCCCATCCAGCCTGGCCTGTGAGGGCATCCTCACACCACTTAGAGAGGTTGTATCTGCTGCAGTGTTGTTACACCTGCAAGAATCTGGTCACAGAGGGGCACTCTGCTTCTTCATTCTCAGCAGACCCCAAAAAACACAGAGGCTGCACGTGGCAATATTGTAAAGAAGGGACTTAGTCTATTGGAAAAGGTGTGAAGAGGAAGGAATAGAAGAGGTCCACCTCTGCTGCAAAAGAAGTTAGGGAAAACGTGTGGTTGGATTTTTGTGAGAGATCAGCTGAAGTCACCTTTGGATTTACAGATTTCTGTAACGACGATATGTTTCATATTTAAGATTTGTCTGTGACTTTTTCTTTCCCTTAGACATTTCATTACATTGGCCTGGCTACAGCTGTATTGCTTGGGCGTAACACAGTTCTTCATATAGACATATCATAAATGCCAGTTAATATAATAGAAATGTGGAGAGAAGCCCAAGTACTCAATGCCGGAAGTTGTTTTGTGGAACTGCATACATCCAGCACTTTGTACAAAACCTGGCCCATAAAAACCCTTTTTTTAATGGCAGATCCACCTGTTCTGGCTCTCTGTGGCATCTAGAATGTTAGTAGAGCTGTTGATCAGGACAAACTGCTGCTTCTAATGCCATTCAGCAGAAGACTTTGTCATGGCAGCAGCATATATTTAAGTACTAAGACATCTGTTCATTCATGGAACAAGTTATTTTCATTATGGAAGCATTTGTAATGTCACAGGAGCTATTAAAAATAAAATACATGTCAGTAGTGTAACTTTCAAACAGCTTTGCAACTGACGTGCTTGTATCTGTGCAATCAAGGTGGTTCTTTTATACTTTACCATCAGAGTTGTGGGTAGGTTGGTTTTTTCCTTAAGCATAACATCGAAATGTTTTACAGTTCCAGGCAATTTAATGTAAGTAGTTTAGGGTGTTATCAAAACATATCTCTCAATCTTGTTTTCAGAGTGAAAGGATAATCTTGTTAATTCGCTAATCTAGGATTTAGAAGCTCTGAATTCTATCCTGGTCTGCCATGGACCACAGGTAGCAGGAGTGCAGCAATCCCTCCAGTTTTGGGTGGTACACAACCTGTGAGAGGGAACCTCCCTTGTTTAGCATTTGCAGCACTAGGTATGCCATTTTAATACAAATCATAGGTGCTGCAGTGTGGGAGGAAGCTGTCAAAGTCACTGAGCTGTTGTTGGTTGTGTGTCAATATCTGCTAAGCCGCCACAGGAAATGTGGCTGACAGATGCAGCTGGGTCACCCAGTGCAGGGCTGCAGCAGTGCTCGGTCTGCAGGGCTCTCTGGTGGCAGTGACCAGCAGACCGTGTCACCAGCACAGGAACTGAAACAGCCAAAACTTCTGCCTCTGGGATCTGAGGAGCGAGTCCCCTACAACTGCGAGCCAGCAGTGGAGGTGCCAGGCTGCTCCTCTCCTTGCTGCTGAAGGCCCCAGGCAAACCACAAACTGCTTAGACTTGGCAGGGGAACAAGAAGAGATAAATCAATTTAAAAGGCAGTTCAGCTTGATAAACCGGATAAGTTTCTACTCTTGCAGGCTCGTGACATCTAAACTCTATGGTAATAGCTTACCAGAAGAACAGCACAAGTGATCATAGGTGTTTTCTTTAGCCATTCAAAACTCCCAGGGTTGGCACAGCCCCTGCATGGACTTTGGCATGCCACCTGCCTTACAAAAGCTTCTGATGCTGTGCTTCATTGCTCAGGAGTGATGAAGGGCACAATATGCTTGTGTTGTGTTGTTTTCTTCCTTGTAAGTCAGCCTCAGGCCTTTGAGAAACATTTTGCCAATTCAGTCTGCCAATAAGAACAGGTGGTTGCACAGCTTCCTCTAAAAAGTGCAAAAAGCCACATAGCCAAGGACACATGAAGGAAATAAATAAAAGTATATGGGGACAAACTCAAGGTCAGGAGCAGCCCATGTAAATGGCTTTATTGTTAGCACAGCACAGTCCCAAGCCTCATTACAGAAGATAAAAATGAAGACAAATCCAAACATGGGAAGCACATTTCAGTGGGAAACAACGTGCAGCATGGCTGGAGTGGGATTCTAACAGAGAGAATTTTTCTTTTTTTTTCTGCAAAGTGGACTTAAACATGAGTGCCAACATAAAGAAATGGTTTCTGAAGTACCAGTCTGATCCTTTGGCATCACATGCAAATGGAACAGGTTTACCTTCTCCCACCCTCTCCAGGTTTTCCTCTCCACTAAAGCACATCCATATTTGCTGTTCACACTCTCCTTCCTGTTCTTTCCTTTCTGTCTCCTCTAGTTCTGCTTTATAAGAGTTTTACTATCGTATAAATGGCACTTGGAATGAAGTAGTCAAATTATTAGATATCCTGCATGTAAATTTTAAGTGTCCAACAAACCAGATCAACTGTCCTTTTCTCTGACCCTGCCATCTGCAGGCTTGCTGTGTTAGATTCTCCATTTCCAGATGCCAGTTGTTTGCCTGTTCTGCAGAATACAATTGAAGATGAGCAGACTATGATATTGGATTTTCAGAACAGCTTTTCTTTCTGAACAGTTTTGCAGTCTCAAATCATTGTTACTTCTGTGTAAACTGATTAAACATCCTTAATTCTGCTATTTCATTTGTACACATTTATGAGTATTCTATCCCCAGTCCACCTACTAAATTTCTCCATAAGGACAATTAGGATGACAGCCATCTCTGCCAGGATGCAAAACAACATCATATGCTTGCATTTAGCCTGCTTGTTTTACAGCGGCAGAGGATTCTTGAGTTTTTTGGGAGACTCCTCTGCTTCTATAGCTGTCTGCTCAGATGCAGAGGAGATTATTAGTTTACCCAGGTTTCTCTTCCTAGAAGTGGTCTTTAAAACACTATGACAGAGACAAGTGAATGAGATACCTCCTCTGCTCCTCTGCTTTATTCCAACTCCAATGGAGCCGGAATATTTGTCAGACAGACGTGTTGCATATGAGAAAGCAATTTGTAGCTAATGTGCAACCACACAGAAAACATAGGAGAGGCATGATGGGCCTTTAACCCCAGGTATGAGGACATCTAAAATAATCATAAGCCAAATGAGGACAAGAGGATGGCACAAGATGTCTCACACTGTTGCCTTTGTGTAAACACTCTATCAAATTCTGATACTCAATAACATGGTTTGTTTGTGTAAGTAGAAGGACTCAAGGAAAATAGAGGTTCAAAGAGGCCAACAGAACCTAGCACCACCATGCCCACCACCCCAATATAGGGACTAGTTGTGATTAATAACCATGACACTTGTCAGTAAACTAAGAGGAGCAATATATGAGTGTCATTGCCAACAATTCTTTTTCATTCCCCTGCTCTCAAGTTTGCTAGCCCTGAAAAACCCTTTTTTCTCAAAAGCAAATTTTCCTTTCCTTTTCTTTTTCCATTCACTTTCCCTTCTTCAGGTAGATCCATCACTTGGAATTTTTTCATTTGTTAGCACATTAAGGGCCTTGCCAAGTAGAGAACAGTAAGTTCTCTCTTAGCATGAAAAAGTCTTAGGAACTTAAATCAGTCTATCCTTGCATGAAATTAGGGAAGATAAAACATGCCCAAATAATAACTCTCACTTACTTCAGATATGTAAAATTAGAAAACTGATTTTGTATCATAAAAGCTATGCCAAGAAAAAAAGGAAGTAACTAAAACAAATGCAAATATTTAAGGTACTATATTTGGATACAAATAAATAAAGTGCCCTGATCTTCAAAATTTATGATCATCCAGTTCCTCCTTAAATCTTAAGGCACCATATATTATTATTCCCTATTGTTCTTATTTAAGTAAACACTATAGGTATAATCTCACTCTAAACAGCAGATTTGCTCAAAAGTGAAATTTAGTATGAATTGCAGAAAGAAATCAACTTTACTTAGCGAAAATAAAAAGAAATATATTAGCTAATGGAGAATTTTCTTTTAAAATGTACCAGTGCTAGTACCAGGAAAAAATATTTCTGGCCATTAATATTTCCAGAATCACTGGAAAGGAATTTATACTGCGGAATCTTTACAATCTTTATTGAATTATGATGTAATTTTAAAAACCTGTGGAGGAACCTGTCTGTAAAGCCAAACACTGTCTCTTGAAGTGAGTTGTTGAAGAGCATTGTTGAAGTTCTTTTGTTGGAGCTGAAACACTGAGGCAAAAAGCAGGATACCTTGTTATTTTCTCTTGCTCACAACTCCACTCAGATCACTTCAGAACTTTCACTCCAGGGCACAGAAATATCATGCTTGGCTTTGCTGAGCACAGTGAATTGCCAACTACCACAGACTGGAATCTGTGCTACTTCATACAGAAAATGTTAATCATTTGCACTTAAAACATTCAAGGAAACATCATGATTACACACTAAAAGCTGAAGTATCTATGAAGTTCCTGTAGCTGATGGCAGCCTAAGTAAGTTTAATACTGACTGTTAAGTCAGGGACATAAACCATTCTAAATACAGTCCATTTACAATTTCAGACACGCTCAAAGCACTGGTGGGAATTTCCTTCTCGAAATTTGCCTAGTAGACAAGGCCCAAGAGTCAGGAAGTGGCAAAGCTGTTGTTCTCAGCCCAGGAGGCTGCAGGAAAAAAGACAGTTGCTGAGTCAGACAGAATTTCCCCTGAGGACTCTGGCTGCAGACCAGTCTCTGGAAGACCTGCCAGCTCACCTAAGGGTAAAAGCAAAGATTTTAAAAAGCCAACACAACTCAGAAAAAAAAGAAAGTAATTTTGGCTTTTTTTTTTTTTTTTTTTAAGTTAGGTCTGTGGAAAAGAAATCTATGGAATCTTGGAACATCTGTATGCACAGTTTGTATAGTGTCCTTCCAACCTCAGCCACTGCTGACATAGACAAGAGCTCTGAGTGCTGCTTGGCTGAATGCTGCTGTACCTGCTACTGTTACCATGGGAATGGACACTGGCGAAAGTAGGATTAGAGCTTTAAAGAAATTACCAATATAATTAGCACTTTCACCTTTTTGGAGATTGCATGCCCAAAAGCTCCCAAATAGTGAAACCATGCAATTTAGACTCATCAATATAACTATTAGTGTCTAAAGAGGCATCAGTTAACATGATCAATGTGGGAATGATACACAGTAGGAAGGCATTGTTGGAGCCAGGAAGCAGTGGGTTCCTGTGGCCTTCTTTGCTTATTACTAATAAGGAACTCTACTTCTTTGCTATGAGTCACTGTTCCAGTTTCATCCTTAATTAATTCAGCATCAAAAGAAAGGGCACTAATGTGAAGAGAAGCTCCCAGAGATGGCTCAATAAGATTTGCAGAAGAGGGGGAGGGAAAGAAGTCATAGGAGCAAAATTTGAGATCACAGAGGAAGAAAACTTGTGGAAAAATCGAAGTACAGTGTTTCTTATTACACTGCAACTGTCAGAACAAAATACATAGACAACGAAATGCTCGTCAGAGCCGTGCTACCGAGTCCCTATGCACAAATCTTTCATCCAAGACAGAGAGTGCATTACTTAGTACACTGTGGCTGCACCCGTCTCCATAACATGGCAAAAGCCTTCAAAGGCGTCTCAGGTTTTCCAGCAACATTTTTAACTATGGAAAAGCAGAAGGGAATTTTGGAATTTGGTACAATTTTATGCTCCTTCACTTCTTCCACAGTAGCATGCTTGTATTCAGGTTGAATACAGAACTCACCTTCAGTGACCAGTGAAGTGACTCCTTGCATAATTATCACTGCTTCTAACAACATTAACATTTGGCTGGACACAGCCTGAAAGTTTTTGGCAGTGGTTATTTAGCAGAAAAAGACACTTTTGGAAGGAACTGATGAACATCCTGAAGAAAGTTAGGGCAAGATTTTGTAGATTTATTGGCTTACTAGTGGATATTGACAATGTCTAAACACATACTTGTTATTTAAAAAAAATAAATTACCTCTTTCCATCCCATATTGGTCTTTCACGCTGCCTTTGGGTAGGGCTGGGTAGCAGAGCCAAGCTCCAGAGAGAACCTATGAAATGAAGCTGTATCCTTGGGGATGTCTTTTGTGCAAGTCCTTCTTGTTAGTGAGTTCATACTCCCCAGTCTGTTCCCTTTGGAGTGTCTTGTTACTGAAGTGTTATTGCACAGTCTGGTCACTACACAGAAGAGCAAATAAAGAGCCTTTGTCCCTCCTGTCCCCATCAACATTGATGTAAGGTAGCACAGTGACCTTTCACTTTGTTGGCTAAATATAGGGGGCTACAGGGTGGAGGGGGGAGAAGTGTATTGTTTTAAGCTACGTGTTGTACATCTGTTTCTAATGCATCTGGATTTTCAAGACCTTTTAAGATGTCAAATAGTTTTTCCTGCTTATTCAGTTGCAGGAGTTTTTTGTAAAGGCACTGAAATCCAAAGTTGCTGTTATTCTTCAACAAAATACCACTGAGACAAAAGATTCTATCATCCAGATGGATTTGTCATAGTTCATCTCCCTGCCTACTGCTGTTAAATGCTTTCAAATGAGTGTGAACTTAGGCCAAGTTCTTCCATTAAGGGCAAAATATTGCTGTGGGTGGAGCTCTTCTCTTCTTTCCCCATGACTACATAGACTTAACTGGCTGGACAGCTTCTTTACAATAGAGCACCCTTGAGACAACTGTGCATGAGACACATTTTATCATGGTTCATTTCAGACAAAACTCAGGCTTTGCCCCAGAAAGAGAGGTAGATAGGAGGAAGAGTGGTAAAAATCACCTGCGTGGACGGAACTGTCATGCCATGTGATTCTGTCAGGAGGTACTGTAGCTGCTAGGCACTGTGTTTTGCTCCAACACACAGTTTGGACAGTTTCCAAAATCATGCTGTGTGCTATAGACGCTTCAAGATGCTTCCAAGATTCCTAGGCTCCCCAGCTGCTATCCAGAGCCCTCCCAAATAGCTCTCATTCCCCAGAAAAACAAAACAGCCAAAGCCTTCAGTAACAGCTTTACTTTCTTCACAGTCTACTGCCAAATTTCTTCACTAACTAGCTTAAAAAAGTTGCATAGATAGAGAAAACCCACTGATGCTTGCATTAGTCAAGTAACTGTCTTTAGCTGTGGAAGGGTCACAGCTGATACAACCATGGTGCATTTCGTAGGCCAGCACAGTTACACCAGCCTGAGTTTCAAGGCAAGCATGCAGAGTTAGGAGGTGCTATAATTAAGGTACATAAGGTTAGGAGGTGCATAATTATGTTCAACCATAATTACACCCATTGGTGACTGTGCTTTAAGATACAGTCTTCAATTACATGACCACCTCCTTTCTTTTCCGTATGGGATCTGTGCCTGTGTCAGGACTGTCTGCATGGCACAGTGCTGCAGGATTGCCTAAACTGCCATTAAACATTCCATTTAGCACACTGGGAAGTGCAGTAGTATTTGCATTGCATTCTGTTCAGGATGTGCTCCCTTCTTTTGTGATAGAGATACATGAGGCATAGGAAGTCTGAGATCACAGATTAAAATATTCTCATGCAGATTTGAAAAAAAAATCCAGATTTGCATGTCTGGCTTGCATATTATTAAGGCCTTTATTTATAAACAACTTCTGATTTGCAGCATCTTTATAAGCTGTTTTCTTAACTATAGGATAAGAAACTGCTTACCAGGGCTAAATTTTTTTCACACAAAAGGCCTTATCCAGCCTCAATTTCTGTAGCAAAATTCTTACTGACTAAAAATGGGAGTGGGATCATGCCTCTGGCACCTGCTATCCTGCCTCACTCCAAATAAAGCATTGTTCAGTTCAGCCAAACCAACAGGAAAAACTGCAAGGGTAATTTCTCAAGTCATAGCACAAATACATGCACACAGTGTGACAGACTGGAAGGCTATTACTATTGCTTACATTGAAAAAGTGAGCTGGCTCTTCAAATATATCTGGGAAATCTTTGTGTGTGCATTCTGAAAAGCAGAATCATCTTTTACAGGCACATCATGTCAGCATCATGAAGAAATATTTATACTGTGAGCAGCTAAGAGAAATCTTTCATAATGATTATTAACATCTCTATATTTCTGAAGCATGGTAGAATGGCAATGGCAATACAGAAGTGTAACTATTCATAATTTTAGCATTTCTGTCTGAAATGAATAATCTATTTAGCAACTATATTGGTTGTATATTGGTTGTATTAAACCACAGTCCCAAATGTCATGCTAAATAAAATCTGATTTTTAAAAAGATACCATTAAACTATAGATCTCCTTATAATGTAGAACTAGACAACTAAGTCATAGAGCTTGCTCTAGAATAAAAGTGTGCTTGAAAATACATGATTGCATGCGCCGAGTAAATCATACAACTTTGCTTTAATTAACAGTGTAACTATCTATCCTAGGAAATAGGAAGAACTGCAGAAGAAATTAAAAATGTGCATCTATCAGACAAATATGTAGAAGAGGGACATTACTAAGGGAGTCCAAAAAAGAAAAAAAACCTCACCATATTTCAGAATTCATTTATTTTTTATGTGCTGTGACCAACATGGGAAACCATTCTACAAAACAACTCAAGTAAGGCTACTTGCTTTCCTCCAGCAGAGCACTTGGCATGGCATTCTTGGCACCATAAATTCCATCAATAAATCTCAGCAAGATTTTTGGCAGCAGGAACAGAACTATTTTTACCTTTCTTTAATCACACTGGACAACCCAGAGCTGTTATGGTTCAGCTACTTTGGGACAACTGGAGAAGGTTTTTAGACATATTACATTACACTCGGATAAATAAGATTAAAGATATATCTGGAAACAAGTGTTTTAATCAAGTTGTATCCCCTTCCTCCATTGTCCCACAGCAGTAAGTATTTTTAACTTCAATCTGTTAGTTACATCCATTTATAAACAAACAGTTTTCTTAACCAATACCTCATTTACTCTAGTTCATTCTCTTGGTGATATATTTTCATGTTTCCACTTTCAAAAGTTAAAATATGTCAGATTTCATTATCAAGGAAGAATTAATGCTGAAGCTGAAGATTATAGTAACCTTCTTATTTCCACCTTTACTTCCACAATTACTACCCACACAAATGTCATCTTGCTTTTAGTTTCAACACATCTTCCAATGAAGCATATACATGTTGTCATTCAGTAAGTTACTCTCTTTCCCTTTGCTCCTTTCTTAGTCTGTGGCACATCTACATTTGCATGAGAGCCTGACATCCTTTTATCCACATCTCCAAGTGTTAGGCACAGAGAAGCAGCCACATGAATATCTAGCCCATTCCACTTGCATCAGCAGCCTTGTCAGTAGTTCTCACCAGTAACTGACAATTCTGGCTTTGATGCCAATCTTTGAATATACCATTGTTTGAAATAACCACCTTGCTTTTCCCTTGCAACTGGTCCCACAGTATGACATTTCAGGTCTCAATGAGAACACAAAGGTGGTACAATACATATTGATTAAATAATAGGATGGCTGAAATAAATCTATCTCTTACATGTGGATATTTTATCTTTTTAAAGTTATAAAAAAGTTATTGTAAGAAACATTCAAATATTTGGTGATTGTCAGAGTTCAATTATTCTGTTAATACAAGCTCGGTTAACAAAGCTCCACTGGCTTTTAGTAGACCTGTATTGGTATATCCCTGCTAAAAATTAATTTCCATCCAAAAGCCATCTGAAAACACATCTTATGCATGTTAGAGCAAAACGAAACCCTAAATCTGACCATTCTATTAGAAAATATGTTAGTTATTTTTATGTAAAGGAATATGTCTGTAAGAATCTCAATTAAAAAAAAAATTCTCCATTAATATTTCAGTCAAGTCTTAAGAACAGACCATGACCTAAATTACACAAAGACATCTGAGGAAATACATGTTAAAAAAAAAAATTATGCTTTTGAAGTCCAAAGCTCTAATTCAAAATATTAAAACATTTTAACCCATGCCAAGTTTGATAAACCATTCCAAGAAACTCTTATCTACTTTTATGAACTGTCATCTTATACTTAGAAGTTACTTTCTACATGTGGTAAACTATAGTTTGGACTTGTAGTTTGGACTGCCTGCAATTTAGGTTGCCCAACAATTCCTATTATAATAACCTGTTGCAATTTCTTTTAAATTTGTCAAACTGTAGCAGTTTCAACTGAAGCCATATATGCTGTATATATTCCCCAGGTAGATTTTGGTGAGGAAAATTTCAGCTGAATTATATTGACTGGCCCTGAAAGAAAAGCAAAGTACTATACATGTTATTTCGATAGTTAAAGAATTCTGATAACCATGCATTAGAGTAAGATTGAAACACAGAAGAGAAAAATTTTGTTTTGAAATGTCCTTTCAGACATTCACATTAATATACACTTCTGTTTATCCCAATCATATACCTCTAAGAACATGCAGTTTGGTAAAAACTTGCTGCAGGTTTATAGCTGAAAATCTCTGAAATCACACAGCTTAGGTTAGGATCTATTGCAAACGAGCCATTTTGTCCCTTCAGGCCACTGCCACAGAGCTGAAGTTGGGCAGCCTATAATAATGATGGCTAACCTTCTCAGGCTACAGCAAGACAAACCAGAACTGTGGAAGTGCAGCTTGTCCCTCTTGTGCCCTCAGTGGTGAATTTACTGGCAGCAAATAAGGAGAGAGCTCTCTATTATTTTTGCAGAAGGAACAATCTGCAAGGGAACAATTTTTCTAGATCTTAAAGCTAAGATATAAACTGTTGATCATGAGCTACATTAAGTACATGCACATAAATATGTGCTCTAGAAAAGATTATCTAGATAGCATCTCTTATTTCCTTTAGTAGAAATAAAGTCTCAGTGGACTGTGCATTTATAATTAAAACCAAAATGTACTTTGTGCCCTTTATTTCCTAGTGTAGGTAAATAATTGTGTCCTTGTGAAATATATTTAAAACAGATAATATTTCTTTCCATGTCAGGGACTTTTTCCTTTTTCTCCCAAGATTGACAATCTACTCCCTCACTGGCAGCCCCAACAGCACCAGCACCTAAGATGGGTGAAACTAACAGCATTACTGACTGAAATGCTCAGCAAAGGGGAAGCCACACATATCTTCACCTAAGCACATCACCTTCTTTGTTATAAGAAAATTCAGTGCCAAAAGTAATGAATTAGAAAAGAGTTAGAATTTATTTTATTTTTAATCTTTAGTCACCAGAGCATTTGCTCAAGCAGGGATGGACTTGAACACATGCTGCTATGTGTGTTGAGAGAGCATGCAAAATAATTATTTTCATAGTACAGTAATTTCATGATCACAAGCCGCACCGTTTTGACTAAAATTTTGCTCCCACCCCGGAAATGTGGCTTACACTCAGGAGCGGCTAATATGTGAATAATTTTCCGACATTTCCAACCCCGGAAATGCAAACTGAGGTGCTGAGTCGAGCAACCTGACAGTAAAACCCAGCATTTTGCGATTGTTACAAATTGGTTACTCTGTTGCGCTGTGGGTGGAGCCAGGCTCTGTGCCAGCAGTGCAGGGGGGGAAGGAAGCTCCCTCCTTCAGGCAGCGCAGCCAGGGAGAGGGAGGGGGCTTCCTCCTGCTGGCCCTGCAGCTTGGGGGGAGGTGGGGGGCTTCCGTCCCCGCCTGCCGCTGCCGTGGGTGCCAGCGGGTTCCATCCCTGCCTCCCATCACCAGCGCGGGTGCCGGTGGGCTCCGTGCCCCCCTGCCACCGCGGTGCAGCACCGGGCCGAAGTGAGCGAGCCCAGCGGCGGTCCGCCCTGCCGAGCGGCAGCGCTGAGCTGGGCCACCTGGTCCTGTCGGCAGCCCCGAGCCCTCGTGGCCTGAGCCGAGCCAGTAAACCCCACCAACACGCGATTCTGTTACTAATTGGCAACTTTGTTGCACACGAGTCCTCGCTGCGAACGACAGAGCAGCTTATAATTGGGTGCGGCTTGTGTATGAACAAAGAACAAAATGTTTGCCAACACCTGGAGATGCAGCTTATAGTCAGTGCGGCTTGTAATTGTGAAATTACTGTCATTCCTTTTATGCATTTTGGTCATTTAAATTGCAGGGGTCAGCAAAAAAACCCTTGAATATTGTGGCTTTTGCCATATGAAAATTGGTCTAGTACTTTATATGCCTCTTTGTATGATAGATATGAGATACTGACCCTTAATTTTATGTTATTGTGCATATAATGAAAAATGCATTCATATTTGTGTTTTCTGGTGAAGAGTTATACCTATAAAGTTCTTCCAGTGAACAGAAATTTTATCATCACTTTACAATCTCTTTAATCTCTCCCTAATCATATTCAAATCTCCTGCAATCATTCCAAGAATCTTCTGCTGAACATTATTCCTTTTTTCGCTCCAAAATTAAATTATTGATGATACTTAAATATTGGTTTTCTAAATAAAGAGGAGATGATATAATCTGCAATGACTACAGCATAGGAAGATAGGAATCCGTGTTTACATTTTCAAACCTCTAAGACTGTTTAATAGTTGCCAAAATACTCACCTTCTCTAGGTCTCATTTTTTTTTATATGTAGAGGGGGACATTCTTATCCTTGTAATCCTGAAATTCTATATCTGATATTCTGTAAAATGCTTTAGACAAAAAATGGTCTGTGAGAGGAGGACAAAAATTTTAGCTGTTAGGTAGGTTACAACAGATTTTCCAGCTTCTTCACAATGGCTCTCATTGAGCTCAGTAGTTTCTCATTCTCTGGAAAATTAACTTAAACAACTAAATAGTTTAGAATAACAAACCCTGAGCTCTATATTTTAACATGTAAAATTATAGCTATAAAATGTTGTTAATAAACACAGATTACACATATAGGAGTTGTACTTTGTTTGGAGACAAATCAAGTGGTTGTTTAGATTAATTTCTTCCTTTTCTGTCATTAGAGTAAAAGAAGCACTTAAAACAAAACATTTCAGGGTGAAAGTAGCCGCAACAAAGCACAGAGGGTTCACAGAGGTGAAATTGCAGAAGGTATAACCAAGACTTGGAAAAGAGGGAAGGGGACTTGTAACCTTCACACTCAACCTGTATTTGCAATGTAGGACAGCTAAGTTTCTCTAATGACAATCTGATTAGAAGTGAGCTCAGAATATTATTATGTATTAAAGATATATCCAAAAATCATATATTATTGCAAGGTGTGCTGTTTTCAAGTGACGTACAAAAAGTTTTCAAACAATTTCAGATCTGTTTCAGAAATCACTAGTCTGAACTCATGATACGATCCAGTTATTAATAAAACAATGCAAAAGTCAAATCTAATTAAATATCAAGAACAAAATTATATTCTCCTGTACTTCCTTTAAACAAAGGTAATTCTTCATTAAGTCTGTGAAAGAAAATTAGGTATTTATTTTCTATGATATGTCATTGTTTTTTAATTTTACGACATACTGCAATATTTGATAAATAGTTTTCTGTTTTATAAAATGGAATAACCTTTCTTAGCCAAAATCTTTCCTCTGAGGATACCTAGCACACATCAGAAGAAAAAAAGCCAATATAAATTAAGTAATGCCTCAAAATTAGGTAACATCATACCAGTTAGCTGCCAAGCTCTGGCATAAATCCTTAGTGAGATTCAGCAGTGGAAATAATTAAGAGATTTATTCTCTTGCATCTGAAATTTTGCTTCTGAGATTTCCAATTCTGCTGATGCCTGAATTAATCTTTTATTTTTAAGTTAAATTCTATGTTCTTAATATAGCACTTCTGCAAAAACAGAAAGTTCTTTTTAATGAAGTCAGCGGTATTTTTATACTTCTGATGCCACTTTCTATTTTAATTAAAGTCGTACAGTAAAACCACATCAGCAACTGAAACATCTTTGTTACTGAGTAAGAAATCTAGAGAAGCATAATTTTTGTTACAGGTGTGGGCTAGCAACACTAATAAGTATGTTTCAATAATAATTAAATATGTTTCAATAATAATTTTTACTATTTTAGGAACTTTGTTGATAACTAAACAAATGCTACTCTAACATACATATTGGGGATTTATTTGGAAAAACATTCTGCAGTGGCCTAAGAAATCACACCTGTGCAACTTCCCAAACAATATGCTGAGTTTGAGAACTGAGCTCAAATTAATGAAATACATGTATCAGGCAGGCAGAATTTCTATTCTCTGAGGTTTCTCCAGCCCAGAAAGCAGTCAAAGCAGCTTGAATTGTCTCTTTTCCTCTTTCTATTTTGAGATAGTTAGATGCAGTCTCTGCTTCAGGTGTGGAATATCATAAGAAAAAAAAATTGAAAACACAAAGCTATCCTGTCACCTATTCCAAACCAAGAAAAAACAGCACCCCTTCTGCTACAGAAACAAACTCTTCATCTCTGCTGCTGAAACCCTTGTCGGAGCCAGCCAGGATCTGCTCCCTTTCTGTGCTGCAGGAGCACTCAGGTCACTCAGACGGAGCTGAGCTCACCAGGAGTGCCTGGCCCCTTCCCTGGAGCTGCTCCTGAACTGTGCTTTCCCAGTTGCAAAACCCTACACTTCCTCACAAAGTTTGCTACTATGGCAAAATTTCACCAGGACACACTTGATCCCACCTTTTCCACTTTGGAAA
>PYHW01009486.1:11434008-11448232 GCA_013186435.1 Turdus rufiventris
GAAATCTGGCCAAGCAGTGTCCACCAGTCACCCAACAGTAACTAAGCAGGTTATTGTGTTGTAGAAGGCAGCTGGGTTTGTCAAACTCCATCTTCCCTTGGGGAATCCATGCTGGCTTTTTCCAGTCATGTACTTCACCTGGCATGCAACAGCCCCAGGAGGATTTATTCGTTAAACTTCCCAGGGGCTGAAGTAAGATGGATAGCTCTGTATTCTTCTGATTCCTCCTTTAAATTCTTCTTGTAGATGGGGGTGACATGAGCCTTCTTCCAGTCTTCTGGGACATTCCTTGATCACAGCTTCTCAAAGACTATGGAGACTGGCCTCACAATGACATGATCCAGCTGCCTTGACCCCTTGGGGGATATCATCAGAGCCCCTCGAGTTGTAAGGGTCAAGCTCCAGCAACAGCTCACATGTCAACTCTGCCTTCACTGACAGCAGATCTGCTTTTCCATCAGCCTGGGTTTTTGTTCCCTACATTTGGGGCCCAGCAGTGCTGGTAAGCATGGAGGTGAAGAAACTGTTGAGAACCTCTACCTTTTCAGAGCTGATGGTGACTGATTCACTTCTCCAGTTTAATAGCAGGCCAGCATTTTTATTTTTTTTTCTGTTTCTGCAAGCAAGAAGAAGTCTTGCTTGTGGTTTTGACATGTCTGGCCAATTTCAATTAAAGCTGAGCTTCTGCCATTTAAACCAAACCTCTGCACATCCTGACAATGCCCTTGCAGTTTCAGTGGGTATTTAGGCATCAAGAAGAAAATACATGATCAGCAAATGTAACTCTTGCCATTCTAGCCTGGGCACTTGTTACAATTTGAGAATTTACAATGCTCAGGCTTTAGACATGCTTTTGAAGAACACAGGTACGGTTGAGACTGACTTTTCTGCCCTGAAGTCTGTGAACGGTTTCATAGTGTATCTCCTTCTGTCCAGGAGAAAGTCTGTGAGAGACAGTTATATGATTGAACTAACTAAATTTTTCTCTGGTATGCAAATAATTTTTTCCCCATAATGAAAACCTCTTTTCCTGTGATCTTAGATAAATCCTGGAATTCTTTAGCCAGTTCTCTGTGTTTTCTCAGAGATCACCATTAGTCTTCTATAAAAATTGAAGGTGGGGCTTGGTTGTTTGTTTCTCTTTTCTTTACAGATCATACCTCTACATACATATAATTATACATATAACTTTTGACCACATCAAGCTTACATACACTAAATTTATGTTACCTAAGTATTACCTCCCTCACCTTAAGTTTTCTTCTAAAAAAACAGATTAACAGCATTCCAACCCAGACTTGTTATCTTTCTATTCAGACTAAACTGAATGTATCTATTTCTATTTAAATTCTCTTGTCCTCAAGGCATACAGGAGTCTTTAGTAAGTGATGGTGACACCTACAGACTAAAAGTCATCTTCTGCTCTTTCCCCAGTTTTCATACTAGATCAAGCAGCAGGTTGCTTTGATACAGTATCCTATCTCCAGCAGTGGCTAAAAGCGGATGCCTAAAAGAAATGTCAATAGGGCTGTCATATATGTTAAAATCTGGATATTCTTCTTATTTCCACCCTCTGCTTTGCAAGGTCTTTTCTTATGATGATAAGGGTTTTATGTTTTTAAATACCCTCCGATGGCTTCTCTTCTAAGACTGGATTGTGTTGAGTTTTATTTTGAACACATATAAAACAACCACCTCTATAATATCCTTGGCAAGGAGTTCCACACTTAACTTTATTCTACATCTAGAACCACCTGTGTTTATTTGGAATAACAAGGCTTACTAACCCCAGTTAAAAATCAGGACATCAAATTTCTATGCAATTGCTGTGCCCATTTTACTGCTATGGTATACAGAAGTAACTTGTTCTTCTTGTAGTGTTTTCATGCTCATCCATCATGAGGTTGCCTAACCAATTCTTGCTATAATCTCCTAACAATTCTGATTGAACTGGCTACTGTAACTAGCCTCTAGATGCTTTCAGAAGTCAGAAATTTACAGAATACCCTCTTCACTGGTAATTCTATGCCAACAAGTACTCTCAAACATTAGCTGCTCTTAATCCATTTTATATATCCTCTATTGATACCATGTGCTGTCATTTTGAATGAAAATATGTAGCACTAAATCAAATACAGAAATCTCTACAATTGCGCTCAACGGGCTTGTAATGGCCATAAATGAATACATCAGGCTTGTCTGAAAAAACTTGGTTTTCATATAATCATTTGCACTTTATAAATTATACTCACTGTTAGTTCTTCAGCAACAGAACCATATTAATGACTTCCCACTTTTTCACGAAGTTGGATTTCAAACTATGCGACCAATAGTCACCTATTTGGTTTCTGAAGACTAGAACTCATGAGCAATGTTTTAGTATAATGGCATATGCCCAGTTATCCCCAAATTAACAGCACTGGGAAAAACTTCCTCACCACTAATTCTTGTTTGTTTGTAGGGCACAAGTTATCCAACCCTACTCATGCCACAATGATTACTCTTAGTAGGTATTGCTTAATGTGCTCCTCACTTTAACAGACTGGAAAGTACCCCATTGTTCTCACAAGACATGATTGCATCACTTACTTCTTTGTAAATACAGAAGAGGAACTGAATTAAAAATTGTCTTGGCTATCATTTACCATATTAGCACTTCCATCCACTGACGGGTCTGTAACACAAGTGGTATTTATTTGTTCTTAACACATTAAGTTATACATATTATTAGGTACAATGCTTTTCCATTTTCCATATCCATTTTTCTTTACCTTGACAGTCTTAGCCTTCTTTGTAATTTTTAACATTTTAAAATTCCTCATTTTACAACTATTTCCTACTTCAGACCACACACTTCTGTATTGTTTATTTTTAACTGCTGTTTTTCACTGGTGAGCAGATTTGTCCTTAGTCAAAAATTTTCACAAATATGAAATTGCGGGATTTTGGCCAATTGAATCTCAAAGACATGCAACTTTTCATTCACAATTTTTCCCCAATAACTTTACTCCTTGATTCTCTTAACACTGAGATTTTTAACCTTTTCAATCCATCAAGAGTACAAAGCAAACAAGTATTGCTTGAGTCTATTCTCTGTTAATCAATAATGAGCAAAATTAGGTCACTATTCTTGGTTTCTAGGAAACCACTTTCTTCCAATTCATTTACTTAATTTGTCTTTATCTATCCTAATGAGGTCTAAAATAGATTGCTGTTTGGGACTACATCTTTAGTATCATCTTCACTTTTTACCAGACCAGTGATGATTAGCTATACAGGATACATACCCCACAAACAGAACTTCCCCAAAAACGTCTTTCCTTCCATCACGAGAACCTATTACTTAAAAGATATTAATGAAGAAAATAGTGGTGAAACTAAAAATTAATCTCCAGATGTCAGGAAGAAGTCAAGTTCTCAAGTAACAAGCCAGTGCATAGTTTCAGGCTCTTTGGCTTACAAGTAAGAAAAAAAATTATTCATAGAAAAGCATGTCTTGTTTCTAATTCATAAACAATGAAAAACATTTAAATTGCCTGTCACAAAACACTATACATCAAGTTAGTCCTCTTCCTGTTATCTGCTTCTGACATCCACTTCAACCCTTCAACAACTATTGTCAAAACACCCTTCTCCAACTTCATCCTTCCACCTAACTGCTTTCTTTCCTTTTCCTCTGACTGCAGGTACCACACAACCAGCTAACATCTAGCCTTTCTAACCCCTATCAGTCATCACTTATCATGCAAACAGCTCTTACGCTTCTGGAAAATCCCTCCAGGAATCTCCATTTAACTCAACTACCTTGCACTACCTCCAAAGGTATTTGGATAAAATTTAATTTTTTTCAGAGAGAAGCACAGCAACCAATAGCCACCATATCTCACAAAGTTTAAACCTCTTACTCAGACTGTTTTTACCATTTATGTAAAATCTACCACATGACTTGCAGCCAATCCAGAAAGAGCCTACACGCTATGGCAGACAAGCAGGCAGCAGTGGCTGCTGGGCCATCACTTAGCCATCTTGTAACTCAGCCACATGCTCTAACCATTCTACCCTTTACAGTGAAGCAACAGAAAGCCACTGTTACCCACTTGCTCATTGGCAAGTGGATAGGCATTCTCTCCTAAGTCTCTGATTTTACCCTTTCCCTTTCCTGTGAAGCTTTTCTTGTGAACCCAAAGTACAGTCTGAATTTCTAATACAAGAAAATAATAATTCCAAACATAGTGGAATTTTGAGAAGATACCATACTAACTTTAAAAGGCGTCTGTTTGTTACAGACAAAAACTACAAATTACTTCCTCATTTATTATAGTGAATACTTAAAGTCAGGTTGGAATAAGCTCAGGCTTTTATAGCTTTGAAATTTAATTCAGGGGAAGCCTAGGTCCAGCAACTCTAATATAAGCTGGACTTTTATTTTTACATAGATACCTATGTTTTGGCATGGTATCATGTATGTGATTGTTTCTGGCAGTGTCAAGGTCACCAACTCATGTCTGCAAAGCAAAAGGGTTCCCTGTTTTATTCAGGGACTCCATGTCACAACCTTAGAATAGTGTCAGAGAAAGTTCTTCCTATTCAAAGTTTTATGCCTATTATAGAAAGGCGCAGGAACAGAAAACACATCTTTAACCAGGTTACTTTTCCATTCCATGATCAGGTATTTAGAATAAAAATGTGAACATCAATTTCATAGAATCATAGAATAAGTTTTAGTTGGAAGAAAGTAAGTCATTTAAATCCAACCCAAATTTAATTCAGAAGGCTCCAGGAAGCCAATATAAAGCTTAGCAGATAAGTTTGATATGTTACCACATTAAAATTTTCATAAGCACTTCAGAACATACTCATTAGCTTCCTGTGTTGAGTGTAGTGCTAGCCAGAGGCTGATTTGACCTAATTACTGCCTGATGAAGGAACTGGCTTCTACAAAAACAAATCACAGTAAATCCTATTCTTTTGGAACAGATACAGAACATAACAATTTCATTTGTGGTTACAATTTGGTTTCGTTTTTTCTTCCCTATGCACATGGACATCCATTTGCTGCTAACATAACTGTACAATCATGCAGGCATTTTCACACAAAACTAATAGCAGACATTCTCCTGCACTTCAGTATCTTGGCTACTCAATGTTGTACAACACACAAGTATACACACTAAAGAGTAAGAAAATTAAAAAGTCTATTAAATTGTCATAATTACCATCAGTACTGTTCTAAACCTAACTTTTAAATCTCCACATGACTTTTTATCACCACATATTTTGTCTATAATTACAATGCTTAAAATTATCTACCTTGATCTAAGACTGCTGATTTATGCAGAGAAAGGTCTCCCTCATGTGGAAAACTGCCTACCAAATGTAAAATAAAAACTGCATTTTTCTTCTTAATAAAGGTTTCGTTGCTTAGATTTGCAGATTCATTTGGGAAAATTATCACATAGTACATTTTTTACAATGTTTTCAATATTCGGAGCTATCATTACAGTGTGAAAGGAAAAAACATGTTGATAAGACAGAATCACAAGAATTTTAAACATATATAAAAAGACGACAAAACACTGTAAGCAAAAGCATGTACAGGAAATCAATCCAGGCAAAATTCATAGGTTTTGGGATAATCTTGTATCCATCAGTTTATTCAGCTCTCCATTCTGGCCACATAGAATACTGTTCAAGATGTTCTCATGCTTGTGATTTCCATGTATTTCCTTTTCATGACCCAGCAGAACTGTAGCCTAAAATTTTAACTGATTATGAGACTTAATTGTGTGGTCTGGTAAGACTGTAGAGTTAATCTGTTTTGGCTACAAATAGTTATGATTCCTCACATCTAACTGATGCAGTCCAAAGATACGTCCATTCAGATTTTCCATTTCAGAAACTAATTAAGCTCATTTTTAACTTCCCAGTTTCAATGCTTCAAAAGAAAAAAAAAGGCAAAAAATAAAGTTTCTCACTTTGAGAAACACTCACAAAATGTGAGGACAATCTCAATTTCAGGTTTTTTTTCCTAAAAGAAATGGACAGCTTTGACCCAAAGTGAATTATACCAGTTTTCTTTTGCTGAATAGAGTATTTAGAGTTGACCAGGCATATTTTCTTATCTCACTGTTGAACAAAAAAACTATACACTCATACCATATTTACAACTGTGGTTCAAATGTCTAAAATGTATTGGCTAGTAAATAAACTAAATAGTAAAACCACAATAAGATATGGTACATAAAACAAGAAAAGTGCACTTGGATTAACAGCTTTATTTGGATGGTGTAGAGTTGGCTTGTAAAACTAATTTTTGTTGATTTTGCAGAAAAACTGTGAAATAACTCCTTCATTATTTTCACACTCACATAGTTGAAATAATTAAATCTATTGCATGTTTTTGTAGCATCTCTGCATGCCACACTGGAAAGGAACAGGAAGACTTGTAAATGGCTTTCATCATTCCCATCAGGGATATCTTATTTCCTTCCTTCCTTATTTGTATCTCAAAATACTTAAGAAACCAACTGAAGCCATTTTAATTGCTCAAGTACAATATTTCAATGCCAGTGTTGATATAATTTGGAAAACAAAGACTTGATTTCTGGTCGTCAACAGAAAGAGTGGTGGAATAACTAAAAAGTCACAGATTTTGGCTGATTTTTCCCTTTTTAATTATGCTAGGCAAGTATATAAATGGTACAAAAATTTAACATATAACGAAATTAGGTCTAAAAGTATCACACAAACATCTCTGCTGTAGAGGTATCTGGGGCAGGTTCTCAGCCTTGAAATTTGTCAGGTAGCTGGACTGAATTCAAACAACGACAAAATCAAACACATCTCCTATCCATCAGAGACACTGGTGAGCCATCAATACAATAGAGAATAGAGAACAAGAATGAATCTGTTTGTTTTATTGCTGGTTGTATTCTTTTTATCCCCTTCAGTTTTAAAATTAATTCACAAGACATAATTTAAGTGCATCTCTTACAAGAGAAACATGGCATTAACTCCTCATATTAATTAGTATTAATTAATATTATTTCATAACAATTTTTTAAAATTACCATCCAAATTCCCCAGCTTCTGCACATCTCAGGATTTTTTCCCTGATGTGTTGAATTTTGCAGTCCTATTAAATTTTGTTTCAAAAGTCACATTTTTATTTAAACAATTTTAAAAATCATTAAAAAATGACCTGGTTTCCCTAGAGTGATACATTGCTAAAATGTGAAATACAATGACATTTCCAGCTCATTCCATATTTATATGCCATTATAAAAGAATCAGAACTTTACTGAACACGCAATCCCTTACTCAATAGGAAAGCTCTCTGGCTTGGTTTACGCTCCAAAAAACTATGTAGCATATCCATTCCATCCAAAGATCCTCCAGGTTTCAAAATGAGGTTTCTGTATTTCATCCCAGCCTGACAGAAAGTAAAGCAGAATGTTAGCAGTTCTTATTTTGGTCACTGCCCCACTTTTCTGTATTTGTTGCATATTTAAAGACCTATTCAGGATAAAGCAACATTCCTCCTTCCAGATTTTCCTAATACCAAATTAGGATATACTAGGATATACCACAAATATAATTTAGATCTGTTGGAAGAACTCAAGAGAGTACAAATCTTTCTTGTCGTTTTACACTGGTTTTGAAGCTACAATCACAACTTGTCTGAAGACATTCTACAAAGCATAAAAACACAACCTCCTCAAAATCTTCAGTGAAGGATTACCCCTGTGACTGATAGGCAGGAAGAGGGAACCCAACGTCCTTTCTCTAACTGATGATCTCTCTTTCTTTAATCTCTGTTATCCAAACAGATTAATGATAGATACAGCATTGTGGAATGGCATGGCACTTACACCCATGTAATATATGCAGTTGTACATATCATACATACAAACACATCTAACCCAGTTATTAAATTCTCTTAGAGAAAATGAGACTTAATTCAGGTTTTAATTTCAGGAAGAAACATTATTGCTTCAGAAAGAATGGATTCCTTTAAAAAAAATTAATGATGTTCTGGGAAAACAAGTAATGAGGAATTGTATGCTAAGGAACATATATATCTGGAGAATTCTGGGCTTCTGAGATGTGACTACAAATGAGAAAACCTTATTTTGCATGGACAAGTCCCAAATGCTTCTGATACTGAAGAAGACATTGTTCTTCCTTCTAGTCAGTGTTTATACTCACATCCGCTTCCCCCACACAACAAGACCACGTTGCTTCCTCATGACTTGTTGGGGGTTAGGATTTTTCCTTTTGTTTCTTTCTCTCATGAAATTTTGTCCCATATGTTGCTAGGAAACAATAACTACCAATACTTAAGTAAACAAAAGATGGAGCTGGGTGTCCCCACATCCATTGAAATGGCACTGGCTGGGGGTGGGTTACATCTGACAATACAGCGAAAAAGCGAGGGAGGTTTGGGCTTTTGGTCAGTCTGGTTTTGGGTTCGGGACAGGAGGGAGCTGTTACCCGATTTCACTGCCACCTCACTGCTCAGTGCTCAGAACCAGTGTGTGTGGTGCCGAAACATTGGGACCAGTTCCTCCGGACCTCTGCTGTGCATTAAACTCCGAGATCCCAGTCTGCTGCAGTTTTCCTGCACTGCAAGTCTGCTTAATTTTTTTTTCTTTTTGTTCCCTGGCCATTTGCAGGGGCGGATCTGGAGCCAACATGTAAGGTGTCCCTATATATGGGTGCCCACCTTTGTGCGGGAGCCCGGCAATCAGGACCAGCTGTCACCTGTGACTTCTCCTCCAGGCCCAGCTGCCATTCCCGAGCCGCCATGTCCATGTGGCTCCCGCCCCACAGCACCCCCTGCAGGCGTGGGGGAATCACCACACCTACCCTGCCTGGCCATGAGCCCGCAGCGCCCCTGCTGGCCATGCCGGGAACTGTACCACGGGGAAACTGATTAAACTGCAGGGAAGGCGCAGAGTGTTAATTGGGTATTCTGGAGTTTTGGTCACTGTTATTGTTTATCTGCCTTGTTATACACATACACACCAGTAAAGAACTGTTAATCCTGTTTCAATAGCTTTGCCTGAAAGTCCCATAGTTTCAAATTTACAGTAATTTGGAAGGAAGGGGGTCATATTCTCCATTCCAAGGGAGGTTCCTGCCTTCCTTAGTGGACACCTGTCTTTCAAACCAAGACACAACTGTATTGTAAAAACAAGCAAGGGTATTTTTAAGTCATGGGCTTCCATGATTTAATTGAACTACCATTTGCATTGTCTGAATTACAATAGGAAAAAAATGAAAAGAAAAATATATAACAGGTTAAAAAAAAATACCTGAAATATTGGTCAGATTTCACTAGTTTTGTTAGTTTGCTGAACACCAGCAGCAAATTAATATACTGTTCCTTGTAGTTTAGAAGTATTTTTTGAGTGGACTTGAGTCTTTGCTGCTATCCCTTTCAGAGACAGAATACTCTTTAGTTCTAGGGAGACAAGAGGTTAGTTCAGATAATGTGCAAGAATTGAGGAGTTTGGCTACCAAGTAAGTTACAGTTAATTGTTTGTGGAGGAATTTTAATACATTCAGTCTCTGAAATTAGGTTGTATAACTTTTGCTCAAAAGAGGATGTTTAATTAAAAAAGGAAGAAGTAAGCCAAATTTCTATAAGGCCTAGTCATAATACCTTAACCGTTTTTCTTTTCTGCTGTTCTCAAAACTAGTCTAATTCTAGATATAATGAAGTACAACTACAAAAAACATACTGGTGTCCAGCATTTGTTTACAAAAAATTGTCCCATTCTACGGGATGCTGTCATACTTATTTGGGTTAAAAGAGAGCTAATTTGAAAAGATAACATAGAAGAGGGAGAGAAAAAAATCACCACAGCTATCCCTGAAGTTAAATCAGCATTCACATGAAGTGTTATGGTTAAAATGATGCCTTGGGTTTTAGCTTATATATTTTTCAGAATCTCTGCTGCTTAGTGTGTAACTCTGAAACTTCATGTTAGGTGTTAGTAAGTTCTCTTCACAGGGTAGTTAGACAAAACAATCCTTTCCAAGCTAGAGAACAAAGGACAACCAGTACCCAAAAAGCATAAACAACTACAAGGGAAAGGGGGCAAGCCA
Organism: Turdus rufiventris; assembly: GCA_013186435.1. Classification (NCBI taxonomy): domain Eukaryota; kingdom Metazoa; phylum Chordata; class Aves; order Passeriformes; family Turdidae; genus Turdus; species Turdus rufiventris. The sequence goes on from PYHW01009486.1 coordinate 11,444,122, forward strand.
GGGGGCTGAGACTTCATAGTCTGGGGCTGTGGTTGTATAATTGACCCCAATTCGTAGATGAACTAAGATTTATGGAAGTGTAAAGACATGTGACCAGGATCCATCATGGATTTGATTTGGGACCAGGAAACCTAAAAGGTTTTTCCCATGATAGAACTCATCTATCTCGTCTACAGCACCTCAAGTCTAATACTATAATCTCTGAAAAAATTGCTAGGATTGGCAGGACTACTAACCACACTAATTACCCTTTTTGTCTGCTGGAGGCAGAAGAGGCTGGAGAATTACTCTAGGGAAAAAAGACCCAGTAAATTAGAACCTCTTAATGTTCAGGACTTCAAAATGGACCTAAGATTTAAACTGGAGACAAAACAACTTTCACATTACGCTGTTGTGACAGAGAAAGCTCAAAATAATTTCACTTTTCTAAACCGTAACTAAATAAAAGGACCACATAGTTGAGGTACACAGAATATTTTGGAAATATAAAAGAAACAGAGCATCACTATCATATAGGTTTCATAGCAGATGAAGATGCATCTGTCCTTGCAGTGGAGGAATCTTTTTTCAGTCTAAAATGACAGAGGAAGGCATTAGAAAAGGCAGCACAACCTCTCAAAAGTACTACAGTACAAAATATATAGTGATGTAAGAATTGTTTTAAAAGCCAAGGGCTCTTGGAAATTTTAAGATGGTTTTACTAAAGTTACTTTTACACCTTTTTTGTTGTTGATCTGAACTCAACAGGTACAGCAGTAGTACTTGAGACATTATACTTAAGGATCATGATGGCAATAAATGTGGTTTCAGAGACAAAGTGCAACAGAAGAGTTTATCAAAAAGTATTCATCACCTACCTTTGGATTCATTATTCCTTCTTTCTTAAAGCAGCTATAGAAGATATCCATGGAAAACACTTCACTCCACAGATATCCATAGTACTGACCATCATAACCACCTGCCAAATGTCCAAAAGTAGCTGGCATGTTTGTTCCTTGAAAAGTAGATTAACATCAAGTTATTGAAATAAAATACAGTTATTTCTTTGATGCATACAATACTTCAGCAATAAATTAATAAGGAATTTATATAAACTACTTTGAAACATTTAGTATAAAGGGTCTGAGTATGCCTCAAATTATGGAACATTGTCTGTTGAAAACAAAAGAAAATCAATTTCCCATTTTAGGCTACTTGTACATCCAACACAGACGTAACAGAACATGTAAAGTGGAATTCACATCATGTCACTCTAAAATATATCCTGCAAAATGCTAACTTTCAAATTTACTTTAATCTTCCTTCAGAAGAGATCATTAAGGTAATCCTAAATTTCTAAATAATTATTTCATCTTCATAAAGTAGATTATTCCATAATAAAAACTCAGTTTATTGCATGCCAAGCATTATTGAGAAAGAAAGGCATGTTAAATTGAACCATTTGGGCATGCTGTATAAATGCTCCTTTCTGACATACCTGGGGTGGCAGGAATTCCTAGAATCTCCATACAGTATTTAGCATATTCATCAGCTGGGTCAACAGACAGCTTTGTATGCAGTGCCTGGTCAACTTTGCTCAAAACAATCTGACGGAGGGTTAGAAGGCCTAATTGGGTAAAAAATATAGTTGGAGTTCCATTTGCATCTTTTCTTCAAAGATCTCAACATGCATACTAAATTATTAGAATTTTGGAGTTACATCATTTCCATCTGAATTATTTCACTTACAAAGAGATGAGAAGCATAGGTTTAATAAAGCTAAGCTCCCTCTTCTTGAATATTACGTCCCTTATAGATCAAAACTAAACTAAAGCAATTTAAAAAAAAATTAAAATGTTTAAAAAATTTTAAAAGCAAATTTAAATTTAAGCTTTTTAAAAGAAGCTACAAGATATGAACCTTTGCTCAGACAAAATGTTCATTCAGCTACAGTCTGTGCAAGGACAAAGACTTCTTATTCAGGATTGGAAAGCAGTATGAAATAAACAGGAGTAGCTTAATAACAAGTTAGCATCATAAATGTGAAGCTCTGATTACAAGAATAAAGAGGTGAGAATGACAGAATAATAATGACATAATAGGTAATGACATGAGATTACAATCTTAGTTTGGAGATACGTATAGGGTTTACAGCAATGCTGTCTGGGTTATGTTTTGTCTTTTCAGTAAATTTGCAAATAACTTTCATATCTGTTAAGTGTTGTGTACAAATCAAATGTAGACAATACATGTAGGTATACTGTATCTTGCATAGTGTCTGCTCTGGAGTACATATAAGATTATGCATTCCATAAAACCACACCACTGAAAAACCACACCAGAATATGCTCCTCTACCCACCACACACACAACCAATTTTAAATGAAAAAAGCTTACAGGTAAAAAATTTAAATGGAGAGGAAAGATATTTTAGTCCTGTGGGTGGTCTGGAAAATCTGAGCTGCTATTGCTCCTGCAAAGAGTTCTGTCACCACAGCCTTTTTTAGTGGGGTACCCATACAAATAAACCAGAAGGACAGGGGTAAGAATACAGACAGAAGAAATTTAATGGGCTTGTTATGTTTGTCAGTTTTTAAAATTATATACTTTTATACATATACTGTGAGGATAAAAGGCAGAGCAATACCTGTATTAGCAAGCCTAGAGGCAGCAAGTTTCTCCAGGAGAGTGTCTCCAACATGGGTTGCATCTTTATAATGTCTTGACATCTGCTGCAATGGCTCTTTTTCCCACACCCAGTTCTCAAACATTTGTGAAGGTACCTCTACAAAGTCTGTTTCCACATTAGTTCCACTAAACCTTGCAAAATCAGTCTAGAAAATGAAAAGCCATTGAATTAAATTAAAATAGAAGACAAGATTTTTAGGAGAATATAACATTTCAGATGTCAAAAGTTTAAATCACAGAAAAAGGAATAATGTGAACAGAACAATAATAAACATAATAGTAATAACTTAAAAAAATTTAAAGGAAGAAGGAAAAAATCAGACATAAGACTATTATCAAGGGATAAAGCAGAGTACTCAGTAGTTATATACTGCATTATCTACTGGTATAGAACAGTACTTCAATTTTTTAGTATTATTGATTTTTACCTTTTATGGTATGACAGCAATAAAAATGTTTTCATGCTGTCTTGTGACAATTACACGATTTGTAAATTATTATAGATTTTTGTTGTATTACGCCAAAGTAAAATAATATACTCCAATGATGCACTTTTAAAAGTTTATTGTATTGCAGTCTACCACACTGATTCACAGACTTTACTTATCAGCTTATTCTATTAAGCTTTGCCATATTTGTCATAATTCTTAATATTTGTGGTTAACATATAGCACAATGTTTTTAACCAGTAACAGACAGACTGAAATAAATAAATCCTAGCAACCTTATCCATGAAATGTTTTCAAATCGAACACTTTGATAAAAGAATCTTTCTTCTGAAAGCCAAACACATTAGAACTTTTAAAAAAATTTATCATAAGCAATAACTTCATGTTTAAGAAGCTCCAATACCAATTTTGAGGAAAAGTTTGTACAGTAAAGAATCTTCTTTAAAATATATTCCAAATCAAAATGTTTCAAAGAAGTAATTTCTGAAAGACAGTTGATCAAATACACAGAAATTATTTGGTCTCACAGACTCATAGCATCATAAAGGTTGGAAAATACTTCTAAGATTATCAAGTACAACCACTAATGCAGCATCACCACCATATTCACCATTAAGCTGTTAACCTATGTCCTCAAGTACCATATTCACTTATTTTTTGAATGCTTCCAGGGATGTTGACTTCACCATTGCCCTGGACAGACCATTTCAAAGATTTACAACTCTTTCAGAGAAAAAAGAAAATAACTAATATCCAATCTAAACCTTCCCAGGTGCAACTTAGCCATTTCCTCTTGTCCTGTCATTGACTGCCTGGGAGAAGAAGCTGGCCATCATTTGGCAACAACCTCTTTTCAGGCAGTTGTAAAGAGCAGTAAAGTTCCCCCCAGCTCCCTTTTCTCCAGGACAAACACCCCCAGCTCCCTCAGCTGCTCCTCTCAGGACTGGTGCTCCAGATCCTGCCCCAGCTCCGTTGCCCTTCTCTGGACTCACTCC
>PYHW01009486.1:11452136-11479791 GCA_013186435.1 Turdus rufiventris
AGCCCCAGCCCCACAGGCACCCAGCAGCCCCGGCTCCATGGGCACCTGGAAGCCCCGGCCCCGCGGCCCCACAGGCACCCGGCAGCCCTGGCCCCGCAGGAACCTGGAAACCCCGGCCCAGCAGCCCTGCAGGAACCCGGCAGCCCCAGCCCCACAGCCCGCCTCCACCCGGCAGCCGCAGCCCCATGGCCCCACCTCCACCCAGCAGCCACAGCTCTGCTGGCTCCCCCTGCGGCTTGCAGCTTGCACTTCCAGGTTGGCAAATTTCCAAACTTTGTCCATTATATAAGGCACACTGGGCTATAAGGCACACTTCCAGGTTCGGGCCAAAAGTTTTGTCAAAAGGATGCGCCTTATAGTCATGAAACTACTGTACTTGTGGCCAGCCATCCTATTGTCTTCTAGTTATTTAGTCACTAAGGTTTGGTATCTCAAAGATGGCTTTCATTTCAATCTCGCTTATGGTTTCCATATTCTCTGAATCTTTTGCCAGGCAATCATATTCATAAGGTTTTCCTGATTCATTCTTCCCAACACTAAACTACCCAGATTAAGTCAGAATAGTCTTACTGGCCCATACCTTCAGCAATTTGTATGATATACATAAAAGTGGAAGCAGGTGAATAGGTGAAAGACATAGTTATGTTACCATAAAAAGAACAACTTATGTACTACTATAACATGTTGAGTAACCTAGTTTTCTTAGGCAAGAAAACCTTAAATCAACTTGTATTAAAAATGAATGTCAGCAAATGCATAAAATGCTAAATACTAATCTAAAAAGCCCTATGCCAAAGCAAATAAAAAACCAGTGACAAATAGCCAAAAAGGACTAGCTCAGAATAAATCCTATCAAACCAGTCTAGTCTCCTAATCTTTGACAAAACACAGATGATACAGTGAATAGCTACAAAAACAGCTGGAGAGCTACAGAGATCAACATGGAAGTAAATCTGAATGTGTGCTCAACAGGAGTCTATTCTTGATACTGATTTATTTAATTTGGCAGTCTAGACAACAAGGTAGAAAATACACAAAGTGTAAAGAGGAACTGGGAGAAACTAGGAACTCTAGGCAGATAAATATAATTGATCTGAGCAGGCAGCAGTAACACATCAACAGAAATGAAAATTAAAACTCAGTAGTAAGCTAGGAAGGAGAAAAGTTCATAGATGCAAAAAATTATGGACAACTAACCAGAAAGCAGTACTACCAAAAATATGAACGAAGTAGTAGTGCTTCATAAAATGAATGTAAGCAAGAAATATGGAAGTACTTTTTAAAAAAAGCATAAAGAATTGAACACAGTCCAGAAGACCTCTCAATGAATACAGTATTAATCTTGTCAGTGGAACAAATATTTACTTCCAAATGCATTTAATTTTAACTAAATAAGCAGCAACCCATTAAGACAAATCCCATTTTAAACATGTAAGCAAAACACTAAGTTCATTACCTGGGGTAAAGATCTAAATAGAACTGTCCTAGCATTTCTCCCGTTGATTTATCCTTTACTGCATAAAGAGTAACACTGTCGTGCCAGACATGAGCACTTTCTATTTGCTCAAATTCAAGTCCCAGCAGCTTCTGGTAAATATTCAGTAAGCCTTCTGTAACAGCCTCAATTGGGAAGTACTCCTTCAGTTTTTCTTGATCTATGGAGTACTTCAGCTCTTCAGTTTTGCTCATATAATAATGAAGATCCCATGCATTGATTCTTCCGTCATAATCAAAATTTCTTTCTTTACATTCCTTCTTCTTCAGATCTAGAATAAATTGTCTTTCTTCCTCAACCAAAGGCTTTAGCTTTTTACTCAAATCATCTGAAAGAAAGATTGCCTTGGAGTCAACTTCAATCTATTCCTGTACATACACTCAACAATTCAAGCACATACTCCAGAAGTGCGTGTTTTCTATTCATTCACCAACAGCAAGAAAATCTGTTTTCTTGTCCTAAGAAGTCTTAAGTGCAGGCATGCTATAAATGATACAGTATTCCATATAGGCTAAGGGTGGTATGAAGAGTTTTGGTAAATTTAGACTTTTTCCAGGACATCATAAATGAAAAACAACACCAGTACTTATGCTCGAATACTTTGATTTTACCTCATGTAGTTTCAGTATTCCTCATACATTTCTTCAGCAACAACCAAAGATTACAACTACTGTTAGTTACTGGAAGGAAGTGCAACACAAAATTCAATACTTCTAGCTATAGAAGTCCTATAAAAAACCCAAGAGAACCAAGAATTCTTGCCTATATGATGGCTGGCTTCTCCATTAGCAAAGTTTCTGGATATCAAAGTCTTTGATTCAAATTTTTTCCAATATACTTTCCTTGGACAAGAAGGCATCATAGCACTATGAAGCAAACATATTGAATATAAAATACTTAAGCTTATGACACTTCCATACAGTACATTCTGTAATTATTCTTTTGTAAGTATTTCTGGTTTATCAGAAACTTTTTAATTCATTAAAAATTCACCTTAATGTTCATTGTTGATATGCAGAGTGTAAAATTTAGGAATTGCCTGTCCTGTTTCTAGGAAGGCTGTAATGCACTAAATGTATTTATATGACTGAAATACTGTTTGCAGCTTGTACTTTGCTAAATTCAGAATATGTCATAGGAAAGAATTCTCTTCTTCCTAGACATAAGATTAGCTTATGAACATTTGATTTAAAACACGAGTACATAGGAACAAAGTAGAGCAAAACACACTGTCATGCTCGTAGCTGAGGATATATCAAAAGACCTAAACAATAAGTAACAATTAATTTGATGTATATTCTCCCTCTGTGAGAATTACCATGAAGCATGGTATTTATGAACAGGAAAGTATCTGATCTTATAATGTAAAAAACAGCATTTAACTTATGTGTGCCAACTTCAAAATAAATGAAAAAATGCAGTATCACAATGATACAATGGACAAAAAAAGTCTAAAACACTTCAAGTACATTTAAAAATCCTAACATTCAATAATAAATCAAAAGCAAGTATTTGTTAATTGTCAAGTACACTGAAATTGGTATTGCCACATATCGATCTAATCTCATGAAGGAGCATTCCAGTAGAAATGCAACAGAATTACGGGTTTAGAAAGAGAAGCATTTCAACCACTTAACTGAAGCATAAGCACAAACTCTCACTACCAGCAAACATCTAAACATCTTTATTTTTGTACTAATTTATTTGGGGGGGGGGGTGGCGGTACTTGTATGATACATCAAAATACACTTTGAAGTGGTGTTAGGACACAGTAATAAAGAAACACATACTATTCAGTGGAGTTACCAGAAAGCAGAGGTTAGCTTTACATCCAAGAGTCCACTGACATCAACAAGATGACTCTAAATTAATTCATAGACTGCTATGTTTAAAGTTTTCAAGATACCTCTGTCTTCAGATCAAATTCCATTACAGGAATTTTGAATTCCAGATTTAATCCATCACTCCAGATACAGTTTTTAAATTCAGCTCATGGAAGTTGCATCATTTCATACAGTAAACTTTTGTTATACTTAATGTAACTGTATCAGAAAAAGGCACCAAGGCTACAAATGCACAAAAATTGGGAACAAAAAGCTGCAATTCTGATGCAGCCTTCTGAACTGATAAAATTGCTTAAGCTGCATGTTACTCTAGTTCTAAATTAGGGTAACTGCATTTTGGGGCAGAGAAAGGCTTCACCACTTGCTTATACTGGCTGTCACAAAGAAGTTATTCTCAGAATTTGCCTTGTGCTTCCTGATTTGGAACAACTTCATTTGTACAACTATGATCTAAAAAATACATATGCCAGAACAGAGGCAGCAGAGTTCTTTTCTGGCTAAACCTCATGGACACTGTGACCCAGTTATGTATTTAAATTCATCTTGGCTGAGGGGACATTTTTACTACATTAGCTATACAACTATTGCATATAAATATGAACAAACCTAAGAAGCTTGTTACGTTATCCGTGCTCTTGGCAGTGTTTACCTCCAGGACAAAGTTGGCATGTGTATTATAACCAAGAAGCTCTGCTACTTTTGCCCTTAGTGGGAGCAACTGCTGCAGAATTTTTGTGTTTTCCTAAAAAAGAAAGCAGGCAAATTTGTAAAATGAAATCAGAAATCACATGCTAATGGAACAGTTATCTCAATAATATCTGTAATCTTATGAAATAGAAAATTTCACATTAAAATATAAAATAACCTAAGCTCAGCTACATTCTTGGAATATTTTTTCCTCAGTGTTTGCAGGTAGCTGCTTTTCTAGTTGACCTAATTCATTACATTCCTTATTATAATAACCTATCTTTTAAAATTAATCAAAATATACAGCATTTTCTTTTAGCTTGTGAAGAGTTTATTTCCTTTATCAAACATTTACATGTGAAAGACAATAACAAAATTGCTGACAGTAGGTTTAGTTGCTTGTTAGTGATGATGACAGATTGCTTATCTACTATGCCAACTTCAAAGCTAGTTTGTAAATTTTCTTCTTGTGCCACTCTAACAATAGCAGTCAGAGAAAAATTTGAAACAGAAACCCCCAGACCTCGATCTAAATGTGCTGAAGAACCCTCAAGAACCTGAAAACATAACCGTGTAAACATCAAGTTCTGGAAAAGTAAGATTTGTTGGGGGAAAAAACTGAAGACTAGATTCAAAGATCATCACATAGATTTATCATTAAATCTCTTCACGCATGTTGACTTGCAAAGTGTTCAGTTCCTGGTTCCATTTTGTCTACATGGTACACATCACATTTCCAAGCATTTCAAGCACAAAGCTCAACTCTGCTATTGTTCCCTAATGCATGGTACAATCCTCTACCTTTCAATGCCTTTTTTATTTTGTACCTGTTTAGTTGTGCACATATGCAATCTGTTAATTTCACATTTAATCATCTGCATTTATTAAAATAAATTAAATTAAAACCTGTGCTTCAGTAACTCCTCTCTATTCCAAAGAATCCCAAAGGGCTACAGAAGCCACCATCAGACATCCTTTTCTGGGAGGAAAGTGTCAGTAGGCATTTGCAGAACACTGCAGGGCAATTTCACAGAAGATCAAACTCCCACTTCTACTTACAGAACCACTTGAACATCAAGATGTATACAAACACACACACAGAGGCAGGTAATCTGCAGTCTCAGGACATCAGAATAAACTGGAGCAAGGCACTGTTAAAGATCATGCTGGTAAGTTTTGGTTTCAAAATACTTTACAATGTGCAAAACTCAAACATAGCATTTGAATGTCTAGCTCCACTTTTCAACTCTGTCACTGCACTGTAGAATAGCCAGTACACAACATACCTCTTTGCATCTCGAGTTAAAGGCAGATTCCATTTTTCTCCTGGTTTCTGAAATGCAGCACTTCTTCATAACAGGAAAATAGTGGGGATACTTCAAGGTAACTTTATATTTATCTTTCTCAGTCTTTTCTAAACTGTTAATAAAGTCATCAGGAAGGCCATCTATAGAATAAAATTCAATAAACAAAGTTTACCGAAATTATCTACTCCCCCTGTTTCTGTGAGAATGTTGCATTTGTTTGCTGCAATCTACTTTGACATCAGAAATCTCCACAGAAATATACTTTCCTTTTAATAACTATTTGCTAAAACTTTTTCAAATTCAACCAAGCAAAAAAAAAAAAAAAAAAAATTGGAAAAACCAGAGAGCAAAAGAAAAATACATGTAAAGCCACCAGATAAAAGCTGAATAACATTAAAAAATCTGTGTTACTAGAACACATTTTATGTGATGCCCTTCAGATAATGAATCTCCAAATTCTCCGTAACATGAAATCTCTAGCTTACTGAATTACAGTAATTTCATGACCATAAGGCACACTGGACTATCAGGTACACCCCCTGGGAGTCAGCAAAATTCGCAACTTTGTAGGTCATATAAGGCGCACCAGACTACAGGGTGCACTTTTTTTTTGCAGCGAGGCTCCGCCCCCAGCTCCCCCGGCATGGTTGCTGGCCGAGGCCCAGCTTCAACCTGGCAGCCATGGGCCCCGGGCCCACCTCCACCCGGCAGGGGAGGTGCTGCGGGCCCCCGGGCCCGCCCTCACCCGGCAGCCATGGGCCCCTGGGCCCGCCTCCAACTGGCTGCCGCGGCACTGCCGGCTCCCCCCACGGCTCACGGCTCACACTTCCAGGGTGGCAAAGGTCACAACTTTGTACACCATATAAGGCGCACCGGACTATAAGGCGCACTTCCGGGTTCGAGGGAAGATTTTAGTCAAAAGGGTGCGCCTTATAGTTGTGAAATTACTGTAGTTAAACTTTTCTGTAGGACTAGAAAAGGAATTGCTTGATAACTGAGAAAAGCAACAGAGTAAAGTTATGCTAAAGAAAGTAGGAGCAATATTCTAACTTGATGCAAAGCAAAAAACCTCAGGAAGCGCAAATCTATGAAGACATAAAGAACACCTGCAAAAGACAACTCTGAATTGATACTGGAGAAGGAGTTAAAAGGAAACAGAAAAGACTGGGAAACAGTCAGAATTTCACTTGATATAACCATCACACATGGGACAAAAAACAGTTACTCTAACAAACTAGAAGGCTGAAACAACAGAAACAGTAAGCATCCTACTCACCAAGTTCTTCCTTAGAAAATACAAGAAAGGTGTTCTCCTCATTCAGGTTTTTGTTAAAGTCTATACACAGCTCATTCAATTTTTTCTTCATTGTCTTTATTTCCTGTATTGGGTATAAACTGAACTTAGTGGAAAAACAAAAACCAAGTTGGTAATTTTTATCCTCCACATGAATAACATTTTCAAACTGCCTCTCTACTAACCAACAGTAAATACCAGGACTGAGAAAATAGCACTCCGTAGGTAGTATCATACTTTACACCCTGTCAGTCTTCCTTTTATGTTTCTTTTGGTCCTGAGCAATATTCTGGACAAGGGCTATCACACCAATACTTTAAACTTAGCTTAGAGAGAATTGAAGAGATTAAACAAATTCATTCTACAGTTTAATGTGCTAACATTCAATTATTTTCTTTTATTTGAACAGCTAAATTAAAAATTGATGAGAATGAAGGGAGTAAAAAAGCATGCAATCTACTCAAAAACACTCTTTTGGAATTTTACATGTATGGTATGACAGAAAGAAGAGGCTCCTCTCACAACACAAAGCCATTCCAAAACCTATTTTTAAACCCTGATGGTCATATTTCTATAATGTTTTCTCATTTATCTCATAGCAATTTTTGACATGATCTTGTCAAGTTTGAATAAACATAGTAGTCACCAGTAAGAGAATGTACATCAAATAAAAAAATAAATATAATTCAACTATTCACCCCTAAGGAATTTCAAAATACCTTTACAGGCATCAGTTATATGAAAATGCACATCAAACTGCTCTCACTAGCAGAAGGATGTGGATGAAGATTGATTGCTTTCTACAAAGGGTTAAGTCTATTCAACAATATGAAATAAAGATCGTAATATACTCAGAAGTATCACTCAGAATTTGAAGATAACTATGTTGGCCTCTGTAGAATCCCAGAAGATAAGGGCTAGTGTGTTTGTCTCAAACACCAATAGCAGGGTGGCCGTGGCACCAACCAAGGACTGCAGGTAATAACAGCCAAGGACTGTTGGCAATAACACACTGTGAGAAAGAACAAGATGTGACTGGACAAGGGGCCATGTGGAGGTAGGACAGCACTTTCTGGGACAAAGCTCTTCGATCTACCTCCTGGAGACAAGCACAGCTCAGAACAGCACAAACAGAGAAATGAGGTTGAGCAACAGGTCTGGAATATAGAGGTGGGGAACAAGACCACCAAAGGACCCCAAAGCCCTCTGACCAATTTCCAGAACAGTGTAAAGAACAGACTGTGCATGATGACTAATGTACATAGAGAGTGCAAAACTTTTCTCCAGGGCAAGGAAAGATTAATCTATAAAACAGTATCCCCATCCAGGCCCAGGCAGTGCTCCCGTAACTCTGGACACCTAGGCAGCTGGATTGATGCTGGAGGCATGATTGGTGATCTCTCTTTCTCCCTTTCTTCTTTCTCTTGTTCCCTTTTAAATTAATTTATCTCTCTGTCTTTTCCCTTTCACTCTATCCCTTTTATCTAAAACCTACTCCCATGGGCTTATGCGAGGTCAGAGACTAATTTACCAATTTCCACACCAAGTATATAATTTACCAATAAAAATCTGCAAGCTTTTGCAGACCCTCTGATTTTGTTGTTCCTTTCAATCACAAACATCTATATGAATCTTGGGTGCACCCTTCCCATTAAGGGAGGGATAGTGCAGCATCTTAGATGCTGACAATTTTGTGTACTGATTTTTCTGAAGAGACAATTGCTTTCTGAATCAGTTCTTCCTTAATGAAGCAAAATTCTCAGAGCAGCTTGTTTTCTCCTCTAACCTACAGTAACTTCACGAGTATAAGGCACACTGGAGTATAAGGCGCACTTCCGGGTGTCGGCGAATTTCCAAACTTTGTCCATATATAAAGCACACCAGCGTATAAGGCGCACTGGCATATAAGGCACACTTTTTTGCAGTGAGGATCCACGGACGACAAAGTAACGAATTAGTAACGGAATCACGCGATCGCGGGGTTTATTGGCTCATCTCAGGGTCGGGCGGGCTCGCACTTCTGGGTTGACAACTTTCTGAACTTTGTCCATACATAAAGCCCTTTGGGGTATAAGGCGCACTTCCAGGTTCGCACCAAAACTTTAGTCAAAGGGGTGTGCCTTATAGTAGTGAAATTACTGTATCTTGATTTTTTTTTCCAGGTGAAATGCTAAAATCTTGGGCACATTTAATACAATATCAATTGACTGAAACTAGCGTAGCTCTTTGTTTGCAACAGTTACACATACTTTCGAATAGAAGTGCAGACTCACTAGTAATATTTTTCGAGAGGCCTCTTCCCTAGCAATCTAATTTAGGCATTCTCTATAATCATAATATATAATAAAACCTTTTCAGTTAGGCTTCTTTTAGTCTCAAGCCTATGAGGTGATGCAGACCACCTCTATCTACTGTGTATGATGGGTGTCTATCAGATTAGTTTAAAAAACTTTAAACCTAAAAAGTTTAAAGAATGGATCTGGAAGTAAAAACAGTTAAGATTAGAGCAGTAATTCAGCAAGTCCAAAAGCATGAAGTTAAAATATATGCTTAGTACAGCAAACCAACCATAAATTTATCCCTTCAACAGTTGTAACCTTTGCTTTATAAACAAATAGTCCATATTTACTTTTTGCACTTCTTTAGGAAGATGGAGTCCATTTCTTCTCCCCACTTGAACAGATTTCTCTAGATAGCGCTTTGTTTCAGGCTTTACATTTTCAAGATCACAGGTTTGCTGAAATGACAGTATAGAATAATTGAATTTATAACACACTGTAAGAACCATACCAAGCATTAAAAGGGTTTAATATTACAGTGTTCTTTAAAACACTGTAATATTAAAAAAGGGAACATCCTGGATTTTAATGTGAAGGACTTTACCAAAACAGTAACCTCACACAATATTATTCTCATATTCATGTAGAATGTTTTTAAAATAATATTCTTTTACCAAGTGTCTCAGCACATTTACACACTCTCAGAAAGGCAAGCCTTTTCAGTTTACAGTACAGTGCACTTAAGCTTCTTCTGCAGGGATAGCTTTCTTTTAAATAGTTGAAGAAAATCAGTGCTAGAAGATAACACTGTATCTGAAAGTCAGGGGGATTGAAAAAAAACCCCAAAAGATCAGAAGTGTCCCTTAAGAATACTAGATGACATAAAATTCAAGCATATTTGTCTTCTCCAGAACCACACCATCAGTGACAAAAATAAAACAGTATCACAGAAAATTCTGAGTTGGAAGGGACCCACAAGGACCATCATCCTGAATATACTACAGACACAAAATTTTGAAACTTCCCAGAACTTTTATAATTGTCATGGTTGATGATTTTATATACCATTTCATACTTGTTTTGGAGAACCTTGCTACTTTATTCCAGGAAGAAACCTTCAGACACAGTAAGAAACAAAACCCACTTAGAATTCCATGAACAAAACCTGAAGAAATTCTTTCCATCAGGCTGTTTCCTGAGGGCATATGGGTGGAGAAGACTGGCAACATTCTTAAGCATGTCTCTACTAGTCAGCATGTGCACATGTTAGGAGTAACAAAATTAAAAATGATAGTTTCACTACCAAATTCACCTTTATTCCAAGTTTCAAACCTCAAAATACAAGTTTTTTGAAGAATAAGCTATGGAGCATATTCAACAACATAATTTTATGCAGAAATTTTTCTCCTTAATGTGTGGGGAAAAGAAATTGACTATATAATTTTAGTCTTTTCTTAAATTAAATGCAAAAACCTCAATCCTTTTCCTCCATCAACAGCTCTTAAATTATGCACAATTTAGAAAGAGTACTGTGATTAATTTAGAAAAATTTAGTCCCCATTAAGGGGAGCTAAAGCATTCTGCATGTCACTGAGGTCAAGCAGATTTGTTCAACTCTTAGTATGCTGTGTTATAAATAACACAGAAGTGTGAGGGTCCTCATTCTCCTCCTCTCATTTTAATCTGGCCCCATGAAGGATCATGAAACTGAATTAATCTACCTGAATTATTATATCTCCTGTGAGGCCATGAAAAATCTGATTTAATTCAACTGATTACTGCTTTTTTGAACTGGTGAAATAACTTCCGCCGAAATCTGAATTCTGCTGGTGGAAGTGCTTTTTTCATTTGCTCCTGGATCCTGACTTTTTAACTGAGAGTTTCTAACAGGAGGAGACATTAGAAATTTAGCAAAAATTAACAAGAACTTTATGATTTCAAAATAGGAGTATTTGAACAGTCTGGCACTACTGGAAATTTCACATTTGTTTGAGAACAAAATTCTTACTACTTTCACAGTTATTAGAAGTGGATATATACCCAGAAGCTGCATCTCTGGCAGACTATGCTGCAGTTCAGAAAAAATTCTAAAAAGCTTAAATGAAGACTTAAGCAAAAATTCTAACTGTTATAAAGGTCAAAGACTGCTGCAAGGGAAAATGAAATAGGAAAACACCAAACAAAAAAAAAAAATTAAGAAAGTAATTGTACTGAATAATGCCATCAGTTTTCTCTACCTACTGTCAGATAGTCCTGTAAATTAAAAATAGAAAGTTACAGTTATGTTAGATTATTCCTCAATGTATCTGTGTATTCTGTAGTGGAGGGTGTGGAAAATCACAGTAGATAATACATACAAATAAAGCCATTTAATTACTAGCAACAGAGCAGGGGAAGAAGAAGAAAAAAATTAACATAAAGAACCAGGGAGCAAAAAATCAACACAAGGCACTATCTGCCCACATACAACAGAATATACTCCAAATGGGGTTATTGTATTCTTCCACAAACATGTAACAAGAATACACAGTTAGAGGAGAACACTTGGAAATTCCCTGGAAAACATTGCAAAAGAAGACAATGGTAATGGAAGACACTTTAGTAAGGTTCTGCAAGCATTATTCTGATTCCCAGACAAACTTGCAAAAAACACAAATGGTGACTCCAAGAAACAGGGCTCCCATATCTTATGAGCATTCTAAGAAGATTAAAAATCAGTGGGGTTGAGAGGAAAAATTCACATATAAAACATAGAAAAAAATTTTTTTTGGTATCACATTAGATGGCTTTCTTGCATTATCCTTATATTGCACTTTTTAAGAAAATTATTACTAAACATCACCAGACATATTGGAACAAAACCAAATATTCTTTCTGTTTGAGCTACAAAACAAACAGTACAAATGAAGAATATGAGATACCTATAGACAGTCAATCAAAACAGACAGTAAACAGAAACACAAAAGGGATAGAAACTAGTTCAATAGCAAATGTATCTTTTAACATAGCTTTATTTTATGGCTAAAGAAATAGATGAAGAAGAGGATACAATGTTTGTCTATAAGTAGCTCAAAAATGCTAATTTCAGAGGTCAATCTCATTCATATGTTCTTATTAATCTTCATAATTTAAAATAACTTTTAAATTTAAAATTCTCAAATTTTTCAATCAAGCCGAATTTTGGACACAAATTCAAAAGCAGTATAAACTATATTGCTTCTTCTCTTCTTTCCCTCTTGGAACTAGCTCAGCAAGTAGAAAACAAAAAATTTCTTTCCTAATAGATTTCCCTCTTCTAGTTTAGTTTCCTTGTATGAGTTCTTTGAAAGATAAGACATAAGTCAAAGCTCTCACGATGGAGAGAGAGGGATACACAGATCTAGATAGGAGAGGCAGAGTAGGACCAGCATAATACACGGTTTTCTGACGTATAACAGTGTCCCACTGGAAAAATTTGAGTGGCACAGACACAGAGGAAACAAAGTCATCTTGAAAAGCATTGTGTATAGAAATTAATTTTAGATAAATTTAGATACATGCCACAATTTATGCAGCCATACTGTTATTTACCTGTAAATAAACAATCTTCTGAAACACGTCCTCTCTCATGCTCATCTCCACATCAAAATTTGACAGTTTTTTGTCAGCTTCTGTACTTGCTAAGCGTATCTCTTTGTCAGGGGAGACGTGCTGGGGAAAATCCAACATGCTTCTTTCCACTGTTTAAAAAAGAGGCCATGAACACAGAAGGATAGACATGCTCTAACGATAAGGAACTTTCCCTCTTCTGACATTTTTATTAAAAACATAAGAAAAAAAGTGTCCAAAGCAACCTGACACATACAGCAAATACAGTGATTACAGGTAATATAAAACTGAATAGGTGAAAGAAAAAAATCATACACCATTGTAACAAATAAACATTTTACAGAAGACTTCTAAACTACAAGCCTAATTATCTCATCAGATTCTACAAAATCAGCTGAATGGTATATAAATACATTAGAAATGCTTCATCTTCAAAAGTCATGTAAGTGAAGACTGACGTTTTGTAGCTGGCACAGATGCTTCCATGTTAGCATTAAAGTCATAAGCTCTGAATCTTTCAAACATGCCCATCTGTCCTGAAGTTATTTTTACGCTGTTATGAGCACAGTGTCAAATCCCCACATACTCTTCTGTGCTTAAGGAGAAACAACATGGCAAACAGGAAAGATGCTGTCCATGCATTCTGAACTTCTAGAGATTGGAAGCTGAGTAATGTTACTTTTTTAGAATATACTTTTAAGATTAAATAAATCTTTGGCATTAAAGGAATATTACATCTTATAATGACATTGAATAGAAATCTTAAAATAGAAATTAATTTCTTTCATGAAAAATCAAATTATAGTGTCTCTGCCATCTACCTTTCCAAAAGTAGATTCTAGAGTAACAACAGACTAGGCTGATTTAAAGTTTTGTAATTTTATGTGATGTGCAGTCATTTTATCAAGCTCTGAGACAGATTCAGAAATGCAGCCATGAGCATGTGATTCCTCTTGAAGTCCATAGGCAAGTTCACCTTCACCTCCTGCTCTTATGCCAAGATGTTTCAAATAAAGTGAGTTTTGGCAGCTTCCAAGTGAAATTTTAGGTCTATTGTCATCTCTATCTTTTCAGACAATAAGTTGCAGTTACCAGAGTAGGTCATTTATGTGAAAGGGACACATAGGCCTTAAATTCCAAGGTTCTTATGGAAGTCTTGCTGTGGTAATACATCCATTTAATATATCATGGGCTGTCTCACAGCAGGTCATGATAATTCCACATACAGATTTGAAGATTAGTATTAAAAGCTAATATTTTAATTATTGCAATAGTATATAGTGAAAAAAGTACATCTTCCATCAAGTCTTCATGGCTACACCGAAAAGCTGACTGCCATTGTTTTCTGAGTCAAACACAGGTTTTCCTTCAGTAAATCCTTTTGGTGACAAGATTTACAATAATTATACCAAATTGGTATATTGGTACAACTAAGACTGAATCTGGCAGCAGGCTTTTTGAATGAAGATTATTGTCTTTCTGAATATGCCAGAATAAATTGCAGCCAGTTCACTGGATGTGCAGTTTTAGGTAATGTGAAATCCAGACTAATATCACAGTATAATCACTTGAGATGCCAGCTGTGCTTTTTTGCTAGTCAAAATTTTAGTTTCAAGCCAAGGTGGCTGTTTATAGCACCTCTGTAGTGGCTACTGTAGATTTTTTTAGAGCATTTAAAAGAATTTGACATCTATTACACTCACTTTTTTATAAGTAATGCAGCCACCATCTGAAAGGTTTTTCTCAACAAAAACACCCAATATGCAGTTTGTATTTTACCCATCTCCTCCGACAATATTAACAGATTAACTGAATGAACTGTGTTTGACCCATAAACCTCGCCCACATATTGGTACACCAGAACAATCCAGATGTGACTGCATGACCGAGCTTTCCCTGGATTCTTCAAGACCTCATAGGGCAAAATATAAATGTGAGCAAGTAAGGAAGACTTCTTTCAATAGCACATTCAAAAATTCCTCATCATCACATTTTCTCCACTTTTCATGATTCTATTCAACTTGGCTGTGTCAGATTCTGCAGCGTCTGAAAAAACCGCTGTTTACCACGGGTGATGCACTACACACACCATAGATTCTCCAGCCTACACTGCTGCAGTGTCCCCTGGCAGTTGCACATGGTTGGAAATGTAACTGTGTGGAGCTTCACATGCAAAACCAAAATAGGTGACTAACGCAACTCTCTGGCAGGCCCTGAAAGATTACTAGGACCAGAGGACTCTTGAGAGGCCTCTGCACTTCCTACACAAGAAAAGCAGGGATCAGCTTGGAAGAACAACTATTGGAAGCAACAACTATTTTTTCTGTTCTTCCTTATGTGCAGATGGAATGCTTTAGCAAAGAAATACAGAAAACACACACTAACCTGCATATTCCACTTCTATATCTGCCAAAGCTCGTACAGTATTTTCGAGTGTTACTTCTTCAGTTTCAAGCATCCCAACAGTGTCATATACATGCTTTGTCTTCATGATAAGCTCTTCTGTTCTTGTTCTAATCTCCTCTGGTGACAGGTCCCATCTCAAAAGGTTTCGTCCTGATGCTATGTATGAAGAAGCCCTGAGCTGGCTAGTAATTTCTGCTCCTAATGTCATTCTCAACACAAGCCGTGGCCCAATGGACCTGAAAGTATAAAAATTATTTTTGCATAGCAAGATTTCAGTTCAAGCGACAGTTTACAGCAAACATTAAAAAAACAGTATCAGAATATTTTTAGAAGGAAGAACAAATTCCTTTTTAGAGCTCTTATCTGAATCAATTATGTCTAATTTTTAAATAAAACTGCCTTCTACCTTTTCCTTTGGTGTTACTAAGTGCAAACAGGGCCAAACCTTTGGTATTGACAAAACCATACAGATTAAATTATGACTCAACCTTCTAAGGAAAACAGCATTGCAGTTACTGGACTCTACAGAAATAGACAGTAGTCAAACTGTCAGTGAATATTGTTATTGCATCTGTATCATTATCTAGTACTAACATTTGTGAAGTAAAGAATAAAACCCACATAGTGATTGGCAGATGACAAAGAACATGAATTGCAAAGTTACACAAAATAAGACATAAAAATAACACTTAATAGTATTTGTTATAGCAAATAATTTTGTATTTTTACAGGATGTCTGACACATAATCAGCATAGGAGCTGTTACTCACTTGCAAATTTATTCCTTTAATTGTGTTGTATTTTAAATAGACAGTTTCACTCTTTTACCAGAAGAGGTACTTTACATGATTTACATAATCTATCAACTATAGTTCCAATCAACTGTATTTCAGCTTCTTTAAAATTAAGCTTGCATTTAGTAGTCAAACTTCCTGCAGTGTTTACTATCAAAGAAGGATTCCTGGCTGTCAGAGACTTACTATCTGTCTTCTTATTTCAGCCACATTATTAAAAAAAAAAAAAAAAAAAAAAAAAAAAAAAAAAAAATCACATGTTGTTATGGTAATAATGACAACATTTTCTACCATTACTAAAGAAATACACAGAGATCTTGCTAACAAAGGGATGTTTACTTAACACTGTTTCACATTAAGTAACTTTTTCTCTTAACACTTGCCATTGTACCTGTATTGATTTTATTGTGAAACCTGTCTGGTATGTGCATAAGTGCACAGAGAGGTTTTGGCTTACTATGGGGGGATGCATAAAAGACAGCCAATTTTAGACCGAAGGAATATCAAAGCAGAAGAGTGACATGCCAACAGTCTGTGAAGGACTGCACGCATGGCTTCTGTTTGAAGGAAGGCAAAACTTTTTGCCAAAAGTCTTCCAATTCTATAATAGAATTTCTCCAGAAAAGACCTAGCCAAAATTACTTGATGCAAGATGAAAACACAAGACAACATTTCTATCTATGCTTTATGTTGAAAATTTATTTTCCAGTTACCACAAATTCTTCAAATCTTCCCGTTCCAGTGTAGTTAAGTTGTTTACTTTTCCCTTTAGTGGTACACAGAAACATCAATGTCCAGAATATTGAAGATTTCACTTTGAAAATGAAGTCTGAATACAGAAGAGTTGTTCCACCTCTGTTCTTCTTCTCTGATACCGCGTTCTGGCACTAAGGTTTTAGTAACTTCTCCATTGGACTACTCAAACTTTGAATTTCAAATAGAAGTTTATGATAAATTAAGCTGCTGTCATGAAAGCAAAAGCTTAAGTAATAACATTCTCGGAATGTATTAGTTTCCCATCCCCAAAATCCACTGAACTCTATCCTGAATCTGCAAATCCATCAAAGATCAGTATTTCATTAAGTCATGAACACATTCTCAGTGGACTGCCCTGTATCTAGCTTTTCACAGGTGTGGTAAAACCTCTTGGGAGGTAAAGGGCAGGCTCCTCAGAAACACATTCATGGCTCTGAACTCTACCGCACACCACCCATACCCAAGAACATCAGAAAGACTACACAATGTGTCAAACTGTAGTCAAAATAAAAGTAAAGTGGAGTCAAAGAAAAACAACAGCCTGAGCAACATAAAAGCATGTTAAAGTGAAGGATACTAAACAGACACTCTAACACTCTTTTTAAAAAGAACCTATTCCTTTCAGTCATTCATTATCTTCACCTAGAAATGTAGACAATACAGCCCTGCAACTGACCAACTGCATATCATCTGAAACAAACACTAAAACAGTCACAGCACCAACATATTACATCAATTTCAGCCTGTCCAACATGATTTATTAATAATTAAAGCTGGACTGAGTTAATGAACTGGAATTAGGGTCTCACATTACCTGTGAACGCTATTTTTAAATACTAAAAAAAATGCCACCTGATTTTCTTATTGGTTAGTTTAATTAAGATATATACCTATAAATTTGACAGCTGTATAAAATATTCTCACAAATATCAGCAAGTTGTTGACTACCTGCTAGAAATAAGAAAACACAGAACTACCCAGTTTTGAAATGTTGATACCTTGTTTGCTTCTGGTGATAGGAAGATGTAGTCATTTATGAAGATAAAAAAAGCAGTACAAATCAGAAAGTTTTTCTAATTGACCAAATGAGATGATGGGCTTTCAAAAACTGTAACATAACATTCCACATAAAATCAGTTGCTACACGATTCTTCAAATAACCTTTTAGAAGTGTGTTGCTACATGACTACCAGTCACTCAGACTGTACTAAGAACCAAATTAATTGTCATGAGCTTAATAAAGCACTGGGCACAGTATTTATATATATATATGCACAGGTGAAACCTTGGCCATTTCTTTCATGGCTCAGTGTTTTGAATTATTTCTCTACATAAAACTATAAATAAATTCCCAAAACTCTTTGTATCAGATTGCAATATTTTAACAACTTTGCTGAAAAAAACCCCAAAGAAACAATGCCAAGATCAAAAGTTATAAATAGACTACAAAGAAACATGAAAGAAGAGTATAACTAAAATACTATGAAACTCAAAAATACTTTGCAGTTACATTTATCATGCTATTAAGGAGAAAGTATTAAATTGTATCACTGAGGGAACCTTTAACTTTCCAGATATATAACTGGAACCTAAGTTCTATTAATAATGCTAGGAACCACATGCAACAGCAAAGAGCTTTCTTCAAACACTGAACCAAGAAGGTACATATTTTAAACTTCCTTTTGGTAAACAGCACTAACATTACAGAACAGCCAACTACTGCTTGCACTGAGCAATCAGAAGTTGATTCAGTTTAATTTAGATGGAAGGATGTTGCCTTGCATAGGCTGTTGCTAATGTCTGAACTGTTTGGTTCAAATTGTTTCAGCTATCACACTTAGTTTTTTCTGGTGTAGTGCAGAACATAAGAGGTAACTGAACAAGCCTGGGTTAAGCAAAAGGCTCACGTCCAGCAAGAGTACTGCCTTAAGACATTTCTATGAGTGTTCCTCCCTCTGTTGCTCATTTCAGCCCCTGTACCTCACTCCATCAATGGCATCAGCACAAGCGTTGCTAGGGTCATACTTAGAATATTCAGGACAGTATATAAGTAACAATTAAAGTGGACCAAAAACCATCCACGGGGTGACATCTTTTACCAGTTGATCAGTACCACCACCCATTTGGTGAGTGACTTCAAAACAGTGGTGTTGGCCTAAACGAAGTGTAAGTAAAGTAAAAAGTCAGTAACAACCTAAACTTGCACTACTGCTAGAAACACATATGAAATAATGAATTTAGTCTAGCAAAGAGAGTTTCAAGATGACTGCTGTCATTAAGCATAGCATTTAAATGTCCTAAAGTAAAAACAGCTATTGATGCTAAGAGGCAATTCAGGCATAAGAACAAATTAGAACAAATTGGTCAGGAATACATGAAAGCTAGAATTGCACAGACATTTGCAACCATCAGGGCAGTGAGATTCTGAAATATATGACAGTAAGTCCCAGTACATAAAAACATCTCTATTTATAACATGGTGCTTGACTGGCTTATAAAGTGCATTATGTTACTTGGTTACCTAAGATAGCATGGGACTAGATTTGATCATCCCAAATGTCTATCCAGCCCCTGTGTTTCTGTGAGGTCCTTCAAAATTAACAAAACTTTATTCATATTGCATTTTTACAGTAAGTATCTAACTGGTGTCTGTTGGAAATTTGCACTGGCCTTTTTCTGGGGTGAGTCCTACGGCATTTAATAATGTTAGTGGAATTATATACAGGACAGACTGAAATATTTTATGCATTTGTGCAGTGCTTCATCCATTTAGGAGAACATCACAAGGTTTCATTTGGACTTTGTTATAACAGAGATTATTACAAACACAGCTGTTTTCACATATTATGGTGAAAATGTAATTTGTGAAAACAGCTAATATGCCAATCCCAAAAGCAGTAAGAATGGTATTTTCTAGCAAAAGCAGAGTAAGTTGAATAACACTTAAAAATTTAGTAGCCACTTGTAAAAGAGGATTTTAAAGAATAAAGCAAAGCTTCTAAGTTGCGGACTGCAATAACTGCAGAATGCCAGGTAATTTCTTTTACCAATAAATCTACAATTTGATTACTTGCTGCTTCTGGAAAATATAAATTTGATTTGATTTTAGAAAGGGGAAGAACCTTTATAATACTCTCTTACAGCAATACAGTGGCTAACATAACTGCTGCAAAGACAAACAATGCAATTGAATTTACAGACATGATTTTTAATATGTGTAGTATCTTAAACATATTAAACATTTATGTAAGTCTGGTTTTGCTTAGAAACATTTTCTGTGGCTGCCAAGCAGCCTTTTGTTGGCATGTTCCATTAACACTATTAAAATAAAACAAGAAAGTCACAATCTGTGAAGAAGCAGCCGGGATGTGTAGTACCAGCTTTAGAAAATACAGACAAAAGCCAACATGTTTCTACTCTTGAGAAATACTATATAATACAGTCAAGACTTAAGCCTGCTGTCGCATTTAAATCTGATTACAAATTGATAGTTTTAATTCCATCGAAGAGTCTTTAATGGCTCCTTCAGTTTTCAAATTATTCTTCACCTAAACAGTATTAGTTACAGTGACAAGTATTTTTACAGAGTGACGTTAATGAACCAGTATATTTATGGGAAAAACAGATACAGACCAATTTATTGTACTTTCAAATACATTTGACAATTTCCATGTAGCCACACAAAAATCAGGGTATATTGGATTCATGCAGGATGGAAAACTATATTCTCTCCTGACAAAAGACCTTCAGCTTCAGAAAGTGAAGTTAGAAACAAGATTTTAAAAAGAACGACAGAGGGGGTGTGTCTGTCTTTGTGTGTGCATGTATGTGAGCAAATTATCTGAATTTGTCATCAAGTTCTTAAATACTCTAATACAAATAAATACAATTAAGCTTTTCTTGCTGAACCTTATGTGTACCTTGAGAGGACATTCTCATGGATATATGTAAGAGCAGATTTGCAAATCACAACTAATGTCATGAACTTTTTCAATCAGTAACATACAGTATGAAAAATGTTGGAGTTCAAATTCAAGAGAAACATTTTAGTCTAATATTTGCAACAGCATATCTTAGCTAAACAACACTCCTGGTCCTCCAGGCTGCAGAAGCAGTGCGGCATGCTGGAAAGCAGTATTGTGTATGTAAAGACTGTACCCACCAGCTACCTGGAAATTAATATCCACAGGGGATCAATGTTTTGACTCCATCTAGTGGCCTCACCAAAATTAAAAACAAAACAAAAAACTAGACACACCCTATTAAGGCAATATAAAAACTGACAGTTTGCCTCAGGACAAGCTATTTGGTACTTGAGTAATATGCCATACATCAGCATTTCCCTCAAGTCAGAGTCAAGTGCTACCAGACATATACAAATGACAGCAGACAGGCACGGTTTAAGTAACATTTTTAACAGTCAAGCTTCACATGGAATGGAATTTTTAAAAAATTTTAAATAAAGTTAAAAAGGATTTCAAAACTAAATCACAAGTATTCAGCAGTATCTAATATAATATAAATTACAGTTGGTCTGTTTCACAGGATGGGCTTTATAAAAAATTTAACAGGTCAAAATATTTGTATTATTTAGAGATCCTTAGGTTTTGCTTGAATTTTAAATATATTTTCATATTGCTTTCAGTTTTGACATACAACTTCAGACAAGAACTAAACGTGTATCTTATAGTAAAGCAATGACAAAATCAACCAGAATAAGAGAACTGAATAGCAAAAGGTAAAAGCGAGTATGGAAAGAAAAATTTCCAAGACAGAACTAGCACAGTTAAATTGCTCAAAGTTAATCACAGGGCAACATTATCTCAGCTAAGCCAAAGGAATGAAACTATAACCCTTCAATACAAATCATCACTTTTTCCTGCCAGACAAACACATATGAAATCCTTTTTCCATTTCACTTCTCAGTCTCTCATCTTTCTGGCTCTTAACAGTACACGGAACATTGAATACATGCCTTGAATTCCTGGGCCATTTTCCTTGGAAAAGTATTTGGCTCTGTGTCATAACTCTGTTTGGCACAGACATAACTTACTGTAGCAAAAGAATAGCATGTTTAGTATTCCTAATTTAAAGTTCCATAACTGCCATTAGAAACTGATTTTTTAAGCTACATTTGAAGAAATAGAAAATCTAGCAGCTCTTGACACTAAGCCTTAATGTTGTCACCACATCTTTCAGAAAAAAAAATTATCTGCAACTTAGTTCACTGTACAGTCCATATTAATTACACTTTCAGCTCTTCCAAATCAAAATGAGCAAATTTAAAAAAACCAAGTCATGCAAACATTTAAAAATCTTTATTGACACATTCATTTCCCTCAGTGCTCATGACGTTACTATCTGACAACAAATGTTTACTGGTTTTCCAACAGAATTTTAACATCAGAAAACTAACTGAAAAGGTGCTCCATGGCAGCTAAAACAAAAAGCCCAGAGCTTAAATAATGAGTGTACTCAAACCAATGTACTCGAACATGACACAGCTTAATTATTTCTTCTCCCCTTGCCCCCAGTTCCCTCTAACTGTGTTTCAGCAAAAGGAATTTGGAAACTGGTCTGATTGACTTTCATATAAGGAGGTGATTTCCACACAGTAGTCTGCAGTAGAACACACAGAAATGCTAGAGTATGATTTCTTCAATGTCTGATCTCTAAAATTATGGTATCTGTGGTTCTAGGGGAAAAAAAACCAGAACTAGCCAACCAAAAACCCAACATACCCCCAAAACCCAAACCACAAATTACTATACTACTAGTTTAGGTTTCACAGCATTCCGGGAACTGAATCCATTGTGTGTCACAACAAACCTCCATCAAAGTAACTTGTCTGCAGGATCTTAGCAAAGAATATTCTATCAACACTTGCATGCAGATAGTAATTCTATTATACTGAGTCTGAGGCACAAGGCATTAATTGAGGTTATCTCATTGTTTGGTTCCACTACCAGGTGAACTGTGGAAACACAATGGGAAAAAAATTGCTTTTAAGGTCCTACAGCTCCCTCAGGGGCAGCTGCATAAGCATCTCTCATGTTTCCATCATGACAGCCATAAACAGCAGGTGAAGTGCAGGCTGTTTAGTGCAAACAACATGCTCCCAGGATAGCTCACTATCTGAATGCAATCAGCTAATGCATAAGAAACAGGCTTGTTGACTCTATCTGAAAAAGAAGTGGTACTGCAGGACAGAGAAAAATACTGAGAGTTTGTAAACACTTTCTCTGATTTATACCCAGTGCTAATCAGTTCAGCCTCTTCCATGGAAATACACTTGATTTCTTGCTAATCTTGTCTCAAACAGTCAAAGCAATGAGAAATGTTTCCTTGCCATCCCTAGTTAGCTGGAAAACAGTCTTCACAGCAGATGATGACCTACTCTACCTTACTTTCTTACCACGTTAAATCAGTCTTTCCATCTTCTTGGGAAGACAGTGCATTATGAACATGCCATGTTCATTTCAGTGTGTGCAAAATCCTAAACAGCCTGCTCAACACCACAAATTAGGAAAGGAAATGAAGTCTACTTTCTTTTCTGGCTTTTGAGTGAAAAGTGATTTAGCAACAGTGTGCTTCACAGGCTGGTTATAGGTTATGTGAAATATTATTTCACCACAATTAATATGTCAAAGAACTTTGCTTATTCAATATTCCACTGTAGAAATAAAAAGTGTCTGTTAGAGATGGTATGAAAAACACATGTGCCCAGTAATATTGTGCTCAGAAACAAGTAAAATTACCACCATCCGCACCTTGCCTTCCCTAATCAAAACACAGTTAACATTTACTGAAAGTCTCTTCTACAGAGAAAAATTCAGACTCACAAATCTATAGTTCAGTTAATAAAATCTATTTTGCTTCCACAGGCTGTTGATCAAAAGGTCCTAAAGAAACTATGCTGCTATGAGGTGAGATGAGAAGGTAGATCCTCTTGAAGGTAAATGGTTTTAAAAATTAGGCTGTTAAAATTGGCTGCTTATTTTTTCTGAATGGAACTATGCGACCTGTGGAATCCTGCAGGGTTCCATGCAAGATTCTGTATTCTTTCATGTCTTTATACATCATCCACAAAAAGATGGGATTAATTAAGTGACAAAATTTACTAATGATTATTTACTCATGATAATGAGTGTGTTAAAGGCAGCCACAAAAAGATAAAAAAGAATGTCACGACACAGAAAAGTTTAAAACCACTAACAAAGTGAATTTCAGTCTTAATAAATGTCACACACTTCTAACTTTATATACACAGGAGAAGCTGTGAGACATCTAATCATTCTGGACACAAAACAATTCACAGAAATAACAACACAGAAGCAGCTGCCAAGAAAGAAATTACAGGATTTAGTAGAGGTGGAATTGAACAAAACACAGAGTCATTAAACATGAAGCACATGTATACTACATGCATTTCTGATCCTCTGAACAGTTCTCCCACTTGCCAAAAGCTTATTCTATGAAGTCATGATGACTCAGAAATAATGATGACTTAGAAACAATTTGCTCAATTGCATTGAGCAATGGGCTCCACTCAAATTACAAATACTAACTAGACTGGGATCTTTTGTAGAGGACAAAAAAAATTTTAAAAAAGACAGGAACACAATAACGCATAACTGAGGAAGTACTGCAAAGATCTAAACGATTATAAGGAGGATGGAGAAAATGAACAAGGATAAATTTTTAACCTGTAACTTTCAACATAACCAGCAAGAGACTTTTAGGAGACAGTTTCAATATAAAAAGGTATAATTGGACAGATTTTTATACAAGATCACATGAAAAATGCAGTTTTGTGCTAGAAGTCCCTAATTCCTAGACTGTTCTGCAAAGATAATACTGAATATACACATTATCTTGCATGTTTTCTAAGGTACCTCATCTTTCATACTGATTCCTTCGGAACAAAGGTGAAACTTTTGAACTAACCCAAACTATTATAAAGAAATCTTTCCAAGCCAGGCATTTCTTGCTTTATAGTGAGAATGACAGAACAGGTATGTCCTCAACATACACAACAACATTGCTTAGCATGGCCTAACTGGTGCTTCATGGGTCAAATAAAGTCCACAAATGCTTGTCAGCTCAACAACTTTGTCTCACCCAGTCCAGGAAATAATTCTGTTTTGCAAATTCCATCTAATAGACAAACTGCTCTTCAGGAGCCTGCTGTGGTTAGAAAGGTGGTAGCTGCTGCTTTTGACCCCAGGAAAAATTGCTGCTGCAATACACTGAAGAGTTTATGCAGTCCACATATCACAGGGAAAGGCAAAAAAGTCCCAAATGTCTTGTTCGGCTTTTTGCCATTTCTGAGGTGTTGGACCTGATACTTCAATGAAAGTACACAGATATACTATTATTATAAGTATGAAATCAGAAAATTACTATGAAAGTTCTTCCCATTTCTTTCCCTACACTGTCAGACCTCCTTCTGTCTTTTCCCAGTCCCAGTCTCAGTTTTTTGCTGGTTTTCTTCCTCAGCAAGAGGAAGATAGTGATATGGTAACATGATAGTGTTCAGAGTCCTTCTACTTTCTTTCATTATATCGATACCTGTACATAGTACAGTATGTTAGTACCTGTATCACTCATGCATATGGATTTTCATACTCAAAACCCAATTTTGAAGATTTTCAAAGAAACACCCCAGAATTCATGAATCCAAGAAAATTATTTTAGGACACTAAAATTATTTAAACCAGTGTGTCTTCTTTTATTTTTTTTTCATATATAAGATTATTCTCATAAGGTAAACAGACTTCTATGCTTAATTAATCTAGCCAGTTTTTTTCCCCAGTATTTTATTTCATTAAATCTAAATCTTTATATCTTTTGAATCTGAATGAGAAAAAAAAATTGGAACAAGCCTCCTTCTGCAGAACTGTCTATTTTAACCATAAGAATAAAACCTTAACACCATTTTATTTAATGTAAAGCATAATACTTGACACTTGCTAAGAATTGTTATTTTTATCTCATGTTAAGATGCCCTCAGGAAAAACAGGAGCTGGGACAGAATCTATTCAAGATTTCTGTGACCAAATCCTTAACTTCTGCAAATTAAGAGGTCACTATGACATGTTCAAGAACACTATCTTTCATGAAATAATTATCTGGGGACACCGAAATGATGACTTGGGAAAAGAGTCACAATTAATGAAGTGCAGTAACCATTCCCCTTTCTACTGATTTTTACTTAAGAAGGAGGTATCTTCATTGTCCAAATGCAAACTGCAATCAAAGATAAATCTTTTAACTAAAGAAAAACAAAAATTTCCTTCTTTCCTTGTTTTAATGGAAAAATCTCTAAGACAAAGGCAGTCAACGAGAACAGTGAAAGTTACTGTACAAAAAAAGGAATAGAAATATAAATTAGGAAAAGAGATGTGCATTTTGTTTAGCACAAGAAAATAAATCACCTTATTTTCAACATCAGCAGGAGCCTCCTGAAAAGTAAATGTACCGATTCTTATTTTCTATCTGCTAATACCCCTCTATCCTAATTTGACATGAACAAAGGTTGTGAAATAGGACAAAAACTGTACACTTTGTCTACAGTCATTTCTCAAAAGACCATGCGAGGCAACCATCTTTTTCATTTCACACTGAAATTCAGCTCCATTCTCTACCACAATGTACACTCCTACTATTTAAATGTTTCTTATCAAATGTAGTCCTTTAGAAAAACTGAGGGGCCAAAATAAAAGCAATTATGTTTATTTGTCTAGTCCATCTAGAACTGACTACAAGCTGTCTTTTACACCGTTTTTCTGGGGTCCATTTATTGCTACTGTTCATTACGGAGGAAAGAAGCAATCCCCTACTTTAAAACCTTTCGACGGTACACTGGTACCTGCCTCACCTGTCCTACAACGTGTAGTAGTTTTTATAAAGCCACTACGAGCACATTGCCGGTCTTGCTTCACGTACAGCCTGCTGCAGAGCTCCGCTGCTACAGCAGTATCCCTCAATCCATTGTGTCCCTGCCCAGTTTCTCTGGTAGTGGGTCTGACTCAGTGCAGAGTACCAAGAGAAGACCTCGCCTCGCCCATCCTGCCCGCCAGGAAGCCGCGCATAACGGGGCTCACGGCCGGGAGGGCAGGCTGCGGGAATCGCCCCAGGAGCTGAGGCAATAAACCCCACAGGCAGTCAAGCCTCCTGCCCCACGGTCGGCATGGCCCGCAGCGCGCCCCGTACAACCGCGGCAGCTTCTCCTCGGCCCGGGGTCAGGCCTGACTCCTCAAACGAGGAACGAGACCCACCCGTCAGCCGCGGGCGGCTCCGGGCCTCCCAGGCTTCCAGGCCGGCCGAGCGGACCCTCCGCCCCCCGCCGCCCCCCACCCCGCCCCGGGCCCCGCGGCTGCACCACCTGCCCTGCGCGCCTACCTGCGAGCCGCGCCCGCGCACAGCGACAGCATGGGGGGCGGTGCGGGGGGCGGGAGCGGCCGCGGAGGAGGAGGAGGAACGAAGGAGGAGAAAAGACCGGAGGAGGAAGGACAAGCGACAGAGAAGAGGAGGAGGAGGGATAGGAAGAATCCGCTTTGCTCCTGTGCCCGCT
Organism: Turdus rufiventris; assembly: GCA_013186435.1. NCBI lineage: Eukaryota > Metazoa > Chordata > Aves > Passeriformes > Turdidae > Turdus > Turdus rufiventris. The sequence goes on from PYHW01009486.1 coordinate 11,479,163, forward strand.
GCCGCGCCGCCCTCTCGCCGCCCGCGGGTGCAGCGCTCAGTCCCGCTCTGCCGCGGTCCTGCGCATCCGCTTCCGCCGCCTCCGCACGCCCCCGCGTCCCTGGTGCCTCGCAGCCGGAGGCAGCGCGGACTCGCTGCATCCCGCAGGTAAGGGCGATGCCTGTTCCCTCGGCGAGCGCAGCTCCGCAGGGGTGCGAAGGCTGCGCGCCGCTTCCGCGCACCCCCGATCCGTGGAGCTCGGGGCCGGTGGGGCGGATCGGGCCCCGGGCGATGCGGCCGCGGTCCATGCAGTGCCCGGGAGGGGCCCGCGCCGTGGCTGCTGCAGAGTTGTCCTTGGGGCCCGAGCGAGCGGACCCGGGCCTCGGAGGGACCGGGAGGTGGGCGTGGGGCGGGAGCGCGACCCGGCCGGTGGGACCCTCATGGAGGCGGAGAAGGGACCCCGGTGTCCCTGGCTGTGCATCCCCGGCCTGTGGGACCCTCATGGAGGCGGAGAAGGGACCCCGGTGTCCCTGGCTGTGCATCCCCGGCCTGTGAGACCCTCTTGGGGGCGGAGAAGGGACCCCGGTGTCCCTGGCTGTGCATCCCCGGCCGCTGTCCCTCATGGGGGCGGAGAAGGGACCCCGGTGTCCC
>PYHW01009486.1:11484699-11508820 GCA_013186435.1 Turdus rufiventris
CCGGACTATAAGGCGCACTTCCGGGTTTGGGGAAAAATTTTAGTCAAAAGGGTGCGCCTTATAGTCGTGAAATTACTGTACATAGAAATCTCAATGTAAATTTCCTTTACGAGTTTTGTACTTGCTTGATGAATAAAAATTCCTTATTTTGAGAAAGCAGACTAATTGGAAGGTAGACCAGAGAAATATATTCCCCTAGCATCTAGAGCAGTGATACAGATCCCTAGTGGTTAGTGCTCAACTCTTTTGTAAGAACTAGAAACTTCCCTTGTTCCAAGTTATATTTTAGGCTGTGTTTAAATTGCATTTATTTCTCTTTCCTGTTTACAGGGTGTGGTTTGTTTCTCTGTCGCTCTCTTTCTTTCTTTTCTATAGCGCTTATTTCTGTGGGATTAATGCAAAAACTCTCTACAACATGCACAAGGCTGTGATTTTCTTCTTACTTCTATGGTTGATATACCACAACTAATTTCTGTAAGGTAGTGTTTCCAAAACAGGAAGGCAGCGGATGCATGAGGTACTTGGCATGGGTAAGGTTATGTGTAAGATGAAGCAAGATGACAGCAAGTACTGAGGGGGCCTCAGCAGCCCAATTAATGCTCATTATTCAGCCTGCATGTTGGTTGTGATGCCTTCGTGTTGCTTGGTGATACAAATGTGTGTTTGGACAGAAAAAGTCCTGGAGCTTTGTGGCACTGGGAATATAGACCTGAGTTCCAGCATAGCTCAGGTGCTGGTATTGTCAGATAGTGGGCATTTGTGTGAGCCCTGGCTGTTCAGCAGGGAAATGGGCATCTCTACTGGTTTGCAAGGTAGTCACTTCAAGCTTTAGCCACCACCTAGGTGGGTGATAGTAGAGCTAATTGGGAGAATAGGTAACTTTGGCCTTTGATATCAGACCTAGGAAAAATCCTAGGTGTATAGCTCACATAGTGCATCAAGTCTTTCCCTGAAAATAGTGAGCTTGCAGCATTTGACAGTGCCTCACTTTGATAAATGGGATAGCAAGGTGCTGGCAGTCTGGCCTCCCGAGAAGCTTTTCAGGCAAAAAACAAGTTGCCACTCCTTTGACTTTACTGGAGTCATGTTTCTGTGTAGCACCAAAACTGGTTAGTTACTGACCTTGTCACAGCTTACTATATTTTCTGATTTGAAAATGTTTCAGTTTAGCAATATCTATTTCTATGTGGGTTTCCATTTTTGGCTTGCATTTAGCCAGTGGTTATTCTAACCTATTGATTCATCCTATAAGAAGTCCTAATTTTATTAAATCCATGATAGATAGAAGGATTATGAATTCCATTTTCTACTTAAAGGAGAAATATGGGAATTCACAGCACCAACTAATTATTTGATGAAAATGCTGAATAGTAATAATACTATAGTCAGAATAATTTTGTTTATACATAAAGTGCACTTCTGCATTTTGTGAAACTTCTATATCATAGAGATTTGGTGTCATAGATTTGATGCCTTGAGAAAGAGAACGGATAGGGTTGTATTTTAAATTTATGCAAAACTATAAACGAGGAGAGGCATTCAGAAAAGGGAGTGCTTTTTGATGAAAATAAACTGGAGGGGAAAACTAGTAAGTAAACAACTGCAAGTAGTTTCCTATTAAGTCATAAAAGGACACATGTTATTTCACTGATTTTATAACTGGCCTGGTAATAAAAAGTACTATTAAGGTTTATATATATTTCAAAATTCAGCATAATCTGTGTTTACAAGAATTAAGTTTTTAACATAGCAGGAGACAAAGAAGTTTAACCCAAACCCCTCAGTACTGGGTGATTTATGACCTGGTCAATTGATTTATAAATTATAGGAGCAACTTGTATGCATATTTAGCAGTGTATTCAATTGTTACATGTTATCAACTTTAACTTTGTGTCATGTTCTACTGTTCGTTAGAAATTTCTATTATGTATATATATTTTTAAATTACATCATCTAGATTTCACTATCTGTTTTACAAATCTGTCCCCCCTCCTTCTTGCCAGCTGTGACAAAGAAGATGAAAACTGGCCTTATTGTTGTTAACCTTCAGTAATTTTACTTTTCTAATTTTGGATCAGTGTTCTGTTTCATTGTAATACAACTAATAATTCAAATTGTATTATTATATTAACATGAGATTGAGGTTAAGTTTATATACTAAGAATCTGCTTTTACTAATACTTAATTTGAATTCAGATACTCCTGGTTGTCTGTAATCTATATTAAAGCATCCCATCTTTCTGTTCAAGCTAGGCTTTATAAAGACCCTTCTTTGTTCTGCCTCAGTGTCCTGTCTAAAACTTTTAGATGATACACATTAATAAAAACATTGTACTAGGCTCTTAAGATTACAGGGAAAATAACTGTATCATTTACAATAGTGTAACTGTGTGTGTGTACACATATATATATATATATATATATATATATATATATATATATATATATATATATGTATGTATGTATATAGACAGTATTGTATATAGTGATTGCCACTGATCCTCTTTTGTCTAAAGCATATTTAAAACTTCAGATAGGGATAAAAATCCTACATTTTTACTCTTGAGTGTATTTGAATTATTGCAGGTTTGGGAGGCTCATTAATCCTTACACACAGAACATGTGAAAAGATATTGCAGATACATTTTTTATAGGATAAAATTTTGTGATTAATACAGCATTTAATTACTAAAGTATCTCCAAATAAATATATTTTATTCCAAAGAAAGATAAGCGTAATAAGTGTCTTGACTTTATTCTGTACAGTAAAGATAAGCCATTTTCTTCCAGTTGTTATGACACACAAATATATGCCAGTTGTGTGCTTTGATGTGGGGTGTGTGACACATGGACATTCATAGTCATATCATGAGTTGTGGTATTTTGTTAGATCACTGTATTTTTGTATTTAAAAAAACCAAAACTTTAAGACTGAAAGAATTGAAATTATAATTTAAATTGGTTTAAATGTAATGGCCAAACTATACGTGGATTGTGTATATCTTAGATCTTTTTCAGCAAGCTCATTCTGTGGGGATCAGGTAGCCTCTCTCTATTTTTTTATATGTTCCAAAGAGCTGCTTTTAGTAGTTGAATAAGGAAGTGAGTCACAGTTATATAAATAAATTAGTGAAATTGTGCTTCTGTTGAGAAACTGGTGACTTATGTTATTAATTTTTTTTCCTGTAAGTTGCAATTCAGTGTCTGGAGACTGTGTTTAAGATTACCCTGGAAGATACTCATCTTGCATCCTCACAGCATTTGATAGAAATGTTCACAAATTCTATTCAAAAGGTAAGAATTTAATTTAGATTCTAGAGTTACTCTGCCAACATGTGGTAAGGTTTAATATCATATACACAATATTAAAGTGCTATGTAGGTCAAAAATATGTGAAAACTTAAGAAAAATATGAAAAAACCCCTACATTTCCATAAAAGCTAGCATAATGTGAATCTCTGGGGGCAGTGGGAGGAATTAATTTCAGCTAGACAAGGAAAATTCCATATAGAAAATTACTAAAGAGTGGATGCCTCACTCTCACTTGAAGCTTTTTATTTTTCATTTAAGCATTTTGCAATTCCCAGAACTAAATGCCTGATGCCTAAGGTCATTCATAATTTGCTGGTGCTTCTCACTTCTTTCTGAAAGTTTTTGATAAAATCAGGGCTTATATATTAAAGGAAAAAATCTTGGGTTTTTTCCCATACAGAATGACATGCTGCCTCTCTCATGTTCTTTACCAGAAGGCATTGTAAAGGCTGACCAACTGAAGGATGAAGGTTTGTAATAAAAATAAAAATAAATTGCCTTATGCTCTTACTACATTTTTACATTATTGTGGGTAGTGATAGTATAGCAGCAGTATAGTACCACATACCCCACAAAAAAACTTCAGCTTATAGATTCTCCAGTGATTACTATGTTGTTAAGAGGGTTAGGTGATTTGTTCCATCCAGGAGCAAAGGAAATAATGTTTATTCTCTTCCTGGCTCAGGAAGTTGCTTAAAATCCAAGGGATAACATGTAAAGCTGGAAACATTCCTTAGTAGCAGAAACTTTAAAGAATTAAAAGCTTTTTCTTGGCTGTTTGTGCATGGAATTGTTATACAAGTTTCTACTATTATTGAAATGGGTATGTGATGTTAAACACTGGTTAAAAAACTGATCCAACAGAAGCCAGTGGAAAAATTGTGAACTTGCTAGGGTTAATATTTCACATATGTGAAGTTATTTGTGTGCTTTATAAAATTGCAGACAAGCCAGTTGTTTATTTTCTGTTTGGCAGTTGTTATTGCTGTTCTGTGAGGAAAAGCAGCTGTACCATAGAAGTCACTAATCTGCCGAAGAAAGAATCCATGTTATTTCCCTTCAAAAAGAAGGGGAGGGGAATGGAAAAAAAGCATGTAGCTTTGATAACTGTTATGAATAGTTACAAATTGATACTTTATGAATCGCATTGTTTGACCTGTTACATTTTCAGGTAGTTGAGTTTTATAGGAAATATAAGTAAACTTCTAACTGCAAGGCAGATGTGTTCCTCTCAAAATTTCCATAATAATGTGGAAGAAGTTCTAATGTTTTTTAAAATTAATTCCATGTCTCTTACCTTAAAACTGGTCATCTGTAAGTATAAATGCAGTCCACTACTGGCTCTGAAAGTAAGTTTTCCTAGTTGTTGGAGTTGCTAACTCTTTAATTCTGAGTATAAGGACTCAGACATGGTTAGGTCACAAGTGAAAATGTGTTAGTCAGTTGTAACGTACCTGCTGTGCATGCTGGCTTTTTGTTCTGGTGTTACTGCCAACTCATGGAAAGTGAAGAATAGGTCTCAGTATGGCTATTGAACTATAGGAATAGTCAGCACTTTGCAGGTGTGGGCATTATAGCTGTTTTAAATCTGACTTCAGTCTTTCTATCTTTCAGTCCACAAGGGTCTGTGAAGTAGACTGAGGAAATGAAATTAGTGTGTCATATGTGTTAGTCTTTGTGTGGTTTTACCAAAGTAATTCCACAGCTCTGTTGAAAAAAATAAACTTCAACAAAGGACCAATTAGAGTGTCATCTGTCAGGGGCATTAGTAAGCAGTTCTGAACTGCCTGAAAGGCCTTTGGTAATTTCCTATAATAAAATTAAAATATAGTTTCCTGCTTTCTGTTTTGATCTTTTACGTGTTCACACACATATTATCTATCACCACTATCACGCTTTTCAGTTATGAGTATTTTCTAGCCCAAATTAGGAAATAAATTAGATAACTTGGGGAAGTCTATTTGATGTGTATCTTCTATAATATCATAATTCTATAACTGTGAATTTCTTATTTTTATGTGTATGTCCTTACCAATAGAATGACTTCCCTCATCTTAGTGGCCACAAGCCTGACCCTCTTCTGGTCTCAAACCAGCCATAATATTTGTAGAAATTGGCTGATGAATGGCAAAACAAAATCAGGGAGCTGTATTTTCCTTCTTGGTAACCAGGAAGTAATATACCCTGCAGACTATTCAATACTTGAATTTACTCTCCTAACCTTGTATATGATTTGACACTTTGGCTTAGTCTAAGATGTGTAAGAGCACAGATTAAATTTGTATAGTGTAATGGTGGCCTGATAGTAAGAAGATCTCTGTTTTATTACCACAGCACAATTGTAGCATAACAATAGTATATAATATAGTATTTTCAGCTTAGAGGACACCATTTGTGTTATTTTTTTGTCTTAAGGGTTTAGTATTGAAATAGAATATTATTAGAAAAGATAATTATAAAATAGAATATTAAAATATAATGATATAGTTGCTTTTCTTTATCTCAGCAGGATTAGTAGATCTAGCTATTTTTCTGTTTTCCTTTAGCAAGGTTGCAGCTGCAAAGAGAGATAACAAGAAGGGTATGCACTGATACTATCTCCAACTTAGCCTTGTACCCTGGGTCATATTCAGACCACTATCAGAAATTCTAATGCTGATAGTCATTGATGGCATTTCTGTTTTAAAGGAACACTAACTGCTGCAGTCTTGCTGAGTGCAGCTAACTTGCAAAGCTTTTTGTCTCACAACATAATTTAGTGTACAGATCTTTAACTTGGAACAAAGGAAAGCTACGTAAACAGTAGGCCTCTAGAAACAAGAAAGATAACTGTTACTTTCTGTGTGTATTTGGAAGGTATACATGCAAGTACAGTTTGTGTGCCTTCTTACTGGAAGGGACTGCTTACTATAATTACAATCTAATATAACAGTATTAGAAGATGTGATTTTTGTACTACTTTGATGATACTTTCTTACTTAAATCTTAAATCTTCGTTACTTTTGTTCACTCAGCTCTGTGTTCGCAAATAAATGCAAGTACAGTTGTTTCAGTTAGTGCAAGTACTGAGGACTTGCTCTACAGTCTTGCTTTCTTTCAGAGATAAACTTTTGCACTGACCGAACTTTTCTAGCCTTTGCTTACGCAGTTACCTACATCAGTAGTAACTTACTGACCTATCCCTTGAATTGTTTGTTTTAGCAGAAGGTTTAAATATTTGGCCAAAATACAAGAAGTCGGTGCAAGTCTATACCATTTCTAGGAAATCAAGGCTTCTGAAGGATCTTGCTGGCCAGAAATTGATAGCAGGACCCCAGACAAGTTTGGGCACTCTGAACTAGGGCTTTTAACTACTGTGTCATCAGGAAAAAGAGAAACTACGAGGATAACCTTGTGATGGGGACAAAAAAATGTGTAAGGTGTTTTTTGCTTTGAAATACCTTAGTCCAGAATTTTCCATAGAGAAGTTACATAGAGAAGTTTCTGGTTTTTTTCCACTGCACTTTATAAAAGTTCCATTTTATTTCATGAAATACAAAATTTTGTTACAGAGAAGTTCTAAGCTTCCTTGGTGAGAAATTTTACTTCTAAATCCTTTGAGATTGCTTATGCTATACATACTTTTCATTATCCTAATGATTTAATTATGTAGTATCACAAAAATGGGGCTTACGTACTTAGTTTTACTTTTGTTTGATTTTTTGGTGTTATTTAGGTAGTTACAAGCAAGTTGTTCAGACAAGAAAATGAGATTAAAAAAATTAACATAGCATATTGGGCTTGCAAAGATAGTTAAGACTGATGAATCTATACTAGAGTTGAACTGCAGTTAAAATGACACTTCTCAGTAAGGTGATCTTTCCTTAACAGCAGAAACTAGTTGGAAAATCTGAAATACCAAGATGAAAAGAGGAAGATTTCTGTGATGTACTGCAATGTACATAATGAACTTCACAGACATAGTAGATACTTTTATTTGCATTAATCCATTACTTTTCTGTTTAAAATAATGAGTTATGACTGTACTTTTTTGAAAAACATTTATATAGATGCTATAAGGTAGCTACTCTGTTTCTTTCATACAGAGCTGTCTTATCTAACTACTTAGTCTCATCTAATTATTTATAGCTTTCTATAATTTATTTCAGGTAATAATCATATGAAGGAAGAAAATTATGGTGCTGCAGTGGATTGTTACACTAGGGCTATAGAACTGGATCCGAACAATGCAGTGTATTACTGCAACAGGTAAAACCAAAATGATACACACCTCTCATTCCTGGACTTTGTTAACATTATTTTAAAGATAGATTGGAAGTAGATCAAAGGAACATGAGGCTAGAAACCCAACTATTTAGAAATCTATTATTAGATTTGTAAAATTAGAGTGAAAGTGAGTTCATTCAGTCTATCTATATCAGTTAAAATGGGCTTTAAAATTACTTACAACTCTTCAGATCAGGTATTGTGTGCGTCAGGTTTTCCATATTAAATCATAACATAGGCTGTGATTTCCAACCTGCAGAGAGTAGTAAAAGCTTTTTTCCTGGTGTTCTAGTAACTCAGCTCCACTCTCTATGTCCTCGAGTTCTACCTACCTCCGGCAAAAAAAGTTATCAATGCAGGAATACCATTTTGGAGATTTCAAGCATTTTGTAAATACTCAGAATATTCATGTGTAACCTGTTGAAAAATAACAGTGCTGCTGTTACAGTTTTCTTATCTGATCTGTTCTTTACCATCATGAGTGAAGAAGACAGTGATTTGGCAGCAGGTAAGCTTGGAAGGGCATGTTAACCTAGTCACAGCTGTCTGCTCTTGCAGAACACTGCGTGGAAGACCAGCCCAAGAGCAAAGGCAGTCTCAACTTTAGGCCTTACTGGAATGAGTCCACCTCTAGAGTGTGTCCATTATTAATTTAAGGAGATCAGATATATTAAGTGCTGTCAATCTGGCCTTGTGGCACTGTACTCACTGGATTATGTTATTTCTGAAGTTCTGCATCCATTGCTCCAGAGTTTAGTTTGTGATAAATGATTCAGTGTTTAAAAGCACATTTAAAGAGAAAGGAAATTATGCAGTTTGTTAACATTTTACATTTTTAGGATGGCAGTTCAAAAGTATACATCATCTGTATTCCTTGTAAAAACTGATCACAAGTCACTTTATGTATGAAATGGAAATACCACATCAGATTCTAAAGCTTCCTAAAATCACTGGAAGTTTCCTCAGTAGGGGCTTAAATGTCAAATTTGTAAGTAGAAAGAGCAGAACTGTATGTAATTATTTAAAAGAAAACAGGAGTTGTTTAGAGTTTTGTAGATAATAGAGTATTTCAGTGAGTATATACCTTGTCTTAAGCTTGTTTGGGAGGGAATTGTAGCAGATTGGGAGCCATGAGGACATGCTGCTTTCAGTGGGATTGCTTTTTATTCACAGCAGTGCAGAAAAGGGTGGGCTGATATGCCCTCAGAATTTTAGACGGCCATGTAAATCTTCTTGTGAACACAGAAACGTTTTCTGTTCAAACACATGTGAGAACAAGCATTGCCCCTTGCTTTTATTTATAAATCTTCGCTGGCATCTGTGGAGTTGGACAACTGTTTAACAGCCCAAAATAGATAAGTAGTCCCATTCAGAAGACATTTTAATCAAAGTCAGAAAAACCCATACAATTTGGAGCTAATCACAAGAAAAAGGATTGTTAATAAATATGATATATACTTTATGCAATGAAAATACTAGAATTTCTACTATTTTTTTTAATCAAGGAAGAATAAAGGAGAGTGGCTTGAGACCTTTCAGACTGGTGAAGTTTTTACTATTAATGTTTTTCAATGTCCTTTTTAATTTGCTCAAGTCTTTAATCTTGCTGTATTAATATCTGCAACATTTAGTATTTCTCCATTACAGAGATGCAACTGTAATTTAGTAATGCAGAGGTTATTGAGAAATGTTATTATGATTTACCTACAAGCTTGATTTGACTTCTAAAACCCTGAGCAGGGAAAATCAGCCTTCCTTTGAATGGCTGTAAAATGATACTTACTGGAAAACATCAATTGTATAAAGTATTTCTTCTAAACAGGGATTTTATATAAACTACTACTTGAGAGTTCCTTAGAATTATTTGTCCTTTGTGTCCTCAGAGGTGAGTGTGTGTTCTTCAAAACTGTAGTCCAGAAATACACATACTTATTAACTCATAACATTTGCTTGTCCTACTTAATTAAAGAAAGTTAGGTATAGCTTAAATAGCGAGTGAAAAGTCAGTAAGATTAAATAAGTCACAAGCATGTGAATATCTAGGCTTGGGGTTTTGTTTTTGTTTTGGGGATTTTTTTGGTTTTGTGGTTTTTTTGGTGTTTTTTGGCTAGTTGGTTGGGCTTTTTTTGACAAAGGTTCATTTCCTTACCATCTCTCTCTTAGGGCTGCTGCTCAAAGTAAGCTCAACAACTTCAGGGAAGCCATAAAAGACTGTGAGAGTGCCATAGCAATAGATCCAAAGTACAGCAAAGCATATGGAAGAATGGGGTAAGCTAATAGAAATCTGAGTAAACACTGAAGACCCATCTGTACATTACCGTAGATTTTCTGAAATATGATCTTCTGAAATAACAAAGTTTGTTTTATTCCCTTACAGAACATTGTCGTTGAGTAAGTACAGCAGTTTTCTGAAAATGACCCTATCAGACTGTCAGCTCTTTTTATATGGTTGATATCAGCATTTTCATCAGTTTGCAGTTTTTTCTTTCAATTTATCAACTTGTTGGATTTAGTTTAGGAAGTACAGTAATTTCACGACCATAAGGGGCACCAGACTATAAGGCGCACCCCCTGGGAGTCGGCAAATTTCGCAACTTTGTAGATTATATAAGGTGCACCAGACTATAGGGCGCACTTTTTTTGCAGCGAGGAGCCACGCAGCGTGCAACAAAGTAACAAATACTGGCATGTGCTCAATTTGCAAACATTTTTCAAAGATCAGTTAGCCTTTAAACACAGCCCCAAGTGTCCTCCCTGTGTGCGGGGCTTCAACACTCCCACACCCGGCTGGTGAGGCAGGGCTCAGGGTGGCCGCGGCTCACACCTTGGGGTTACTGTGGTTCAGGGTGGCTCAGGGCTGCCCGCAGCTTGGGGAAGTGCGGGGCGGGGCCACTCTGGGCTTGGGCCTCCCTTGGCTTGGGTGCGGGGCAGGGCCGCCCACCCCGCGCAGCTCCTGCTGGCCCGGGGCTGCCCGGTCTCGCCAACCCCGCGTGGCTCCTGCTGACCCGGGGCTGCCCAGTCCCACCTACCCCCCCATGGCTCCTGCTGGCCGGAGGCTGCCTGGTCCCGCCCCCCCTCGTGGCTCGGCTCACGGCTTGCACTTCCACGTAGACAAATTTCCGAACTTTGTAGATCATATAAAGCGCACCGGACTATAAGGCACATTTCCGGGTTTGGGGGAAAATTTTAGTCAAAAGGGTGCGCCTTATAGCCGTGAAATTACTGTAATGATGCTTTTCTTCTTACCTCCTAACTAGTTACAAGTAATCAAAATTCTACTGTTGGAATACTGAATCTGTTAATGATGTTGGTAGAGAACAGCACTGGGGCTTCACACTAGCAGGAATTTTAGGAAGAATAAGCATGTCTTTGTCAGGTTTTCTCAGCAATGTCTGAGAGATTACCTGTATACCCTCTTGAAGGTGGTTTTAAGTGGAACTTGAAAACAATGTCTGGAATGCTCTAACAGGCTTGAATGAAGGGCCATTCTTCCAACCTGTCCAGCTTTGCATTTTCAATAATCAAGCATATTGTGGTAGTGGACTTAATGCTACATATGGCTTTTGAGGTTATATTTATACCTGTAAATTTAAAAATGTCTCAGATTGTTTGTTGAGTCTGTTGGTAAAAAATGGCTTATGTCCATGTTATTAAAATTTACAGTAATTTCACAACCATAAGGTGCACCAGACTATAAGGCACACCCCCCGAGAGTTGCAACTTTGTAGCTCAGATAAGGCGCACTATTTTTTTGCAGTGAGGAGCCGCGCGGCGCACAACAAAGTAGCGAATTACTGGCAGGTTCTCAATTTGCAAACATTTTGCCACGATTTTTCACTGCTTTTCGTGGCCATTTTTCGCTGCTTTTCAGCCACTTTTCATGGCAATTTTTCATCGCTTTTCAGCCGCTTTTCGCCGCGATTTTTCGCCACTTTTTGGCCGCTCTTCACCGTGATTTTTCAGCTCTTTTTTGCGGCGATTTATCGCCGCTTTTCAGCCGCTTTTTGCGGCCATTTTTTGCCGCTTTTTGGCTGCTTTTCGCCACGATTTTTCGCCGCAATTTTTTGGCTATTTTTCGCCGCTTTTCAGCCACTTTATGTGGTTGCTTTTCACCGCTTTTTGGCCGCTTTTCACCGCGATTTTTCACCTCTTTTTGGCTGCTTTTTGCCGTGATTTTTCACTGCTTTTTGCCGCGATTTTTCGCCGCTTTTTCGCAGCCATTTTTCGATGCTTTTTGGCCGCTTTTCGTGGCGATTTTTCGACGCTTTTTCACGGCCATTTTTCGCCGCTTTTCGGCCACTTTTCACGGCCATTTTTCGCCACTTTTCAACCACTTTTTGCGGCGATTTTTCGCCACTTTTTGGCCACTTCTCACCGCGATTTTTTGCTGCTTTTCAGCCGCTTTTTGTGGCCATTTTTCACCACTTTTTTGCTGCTTTTTCACGGCGCTTTCTCGACACTTTTTGGCCACTTTTCAAGGCGATTTTTTGCTGCTTTTTCGCTGCTTCTCAGCGCTTTCCCGCGGTGCTTCTTGGCACTTCCCCGTGGCCACGCCACTTCCCCCCGCTTCTCCCTGGCCGGCAGCCGCACCGGTTCCCGGTTTCCCCTGCCCGGCAGCTGCGGCTCCAGCGGTTCCTGACTCCCCCCGCACGGCCACAGCTCCCGTGGGTCCTGGCTCAGTTTGCAGACCGCACTTCCAGGTTCGCAATTTTCCGAACTTTGTAGATCAGATAAGGCGCACCGGACTATAAGGCCCACTTCCGGGTTTGGGGGAAAATTTTAGTCAAAAGGGTACGCCTTATAGTCGTGAAATTACTGTAGTTTGCATTAGTCTTTATTAAATTCTGAACCATGCCCTGAAAATGTCTTTGATAATTCTTGTCGGCCTGGGACAAAACCATGCATGGAACATTTATTTTAAGTTAGAATGTGGTGGAATTCTATCACTTAAAAAATTTACATAATACAGTTAATTTTACTAATGCCAACATAGACTAAGGAGCTTTTGAAAGGACGAATTAATTTTGAAATTTTAGGTTGAATTGTTTTTGTTTCATTTAACTCTCCTTAGATTGTTTTTTCATATAGCACAATTTAAGCTCCCTTGATTTCACTGATATGGAGGGATTTAACTGGAGATTGGAGGTTATTTTAGAGTCCTGGGTGTAAGACCAATGTTTCTTTGATACACACTGGAAGTGGGACTATTCTCAGGCAATCAAGCTTCTCTTTATTTTATTGTCTGGTTGTTTTAATAGAAGACATATTTTGAGCTACAAGCCATTGCTTAACCCAGCAGATGAGTAAACATTTGGCATAGGAAACTGTGCTTGTTTAGTAATAAGTGAAAATCCCACCCCCACAACCCCAGTGTAGAAAACACCTTCTCAACAAAAACTCCTTTTGAAAAAGATGTTATCTCTGACTGCATTATAGAGATACACCTCAGAATTTGACAGGCATTCTTTATGTCACAGAAGGATGCAGAAATGCCACAAATATACAGAGATGGGATCCATTTTAAACTGGGAATGTCAGTTAAAGGTGGTATTTCCAGCATGATCCTCAAAGATTACTTATGTGAGTAGGAGGTGTGAGGAAAGAAATGTCTGCTGTTCTGACTTGTACTGTACTCCAAGGAACTTTGTAAAATACTGTTTCTGCAAAAAGCACTATTGCATCACAGAAATAATGGATTGCATTTCTTGTCTGGTCAGAAACTATTCTGGCAAGTTAATGGGCCAAAAGGGAGACTGTTTTTCATGAGGGTAAATGAGTTAAGAGAGAAAACACTAATAGTGTGTGGGCTCCTCCAGGAGCAATAATGGAAAATCCTGGAGTTTTGTACTCTTACTGAGAACACGGATAATCATGGAAGTACCTAAAGACTGAACTTGTTTGAATGAGACAAAAGACCAAGGTCTGTTTGTGGGCATAAGCACAAGTTTATCAACCCAGGCTGATATAGCTCGGTATCAGAAGGAGAACTGAAATACTAGACAGCTGAATGTGGGTTACACAAATATTTTGCAAAATGTGCAAAAGATCAGCTTAGTTTTTTGGTCAGTATAAACTGAAAACACAGTAGCAGATAAAATGAAACTGCAACCAGATGGACTTCTGGAATAGTTCAAAGAAAGATGATATTTTATATACACTAGCTAATCAAATTTGAAAACAAATACTGCTTACAAGTATGTCTATCCTGTGCTCTCATGGGCTGCTGGAGCAGTCTTTTTTGAAACATAAAAAAGGCTTCCCTGATACAAGGGTTTCTTACAGCATTTTACAGATATTACTATGCTGTATAACCCATTTGTCAAGTTGTTGAAGTACAAGATCTGAAAGGAGAACCTTTACATTGATTCTGAGACAAAAATTGATTATGCTGAAACCTGTAGGTCCAGTATTTTAAAAAATGATAATTAAAAAAATTACACAAATGTATAAAGACAACAATATAATAATCAAACATATTCAATATTCAAATACTTAATATAGTAATTATTAGATTAAAATAATATGTTTTAAAATATATATATAAATAAATACTGTATTTGTAGGTCCAGTTTCTTAACATTGCATAACTCGTATTAAGAGTATCTTTGCCCTACTTACTCATGTAAGTTTCTAAATAATCTCCTGGGTCAGAAGAACTGGAAAAAACACTTAGAGCTTATGCAAAAAGTCACACATGCTGGATCCAGCTTGTGCTCTTAAAGTGACTAAGTCACTTGATGATACCAAGGAGTTTTTAATGAAACTTGAATATATATGAAACAGACAATGCAAGATTTGTTTTGATGGATCCCCCTTTTCTGTAAAAGCAAGTACTTACACTAAGCAGTAGTACCACAATAGCATAACCTGTTTTAATTAAATGGTCAAACTAAAAATCAGTTGTGAGATACTGTTTTACTTAGAACAGAAAATGTATCATTAGCTTTTGATGATAATTTATGTTCTAACTAGAATTTCATTTCACATTAGGTTGGCTCTGACCTCAGTGAATAAATATCAAGAAGCAGTTACCAGTTATCAAAAAGCACTTGATCTTGACCCAGAGAATGACTCCTACAAGTCAAATTTGAAAATAGCAGAACAGAAACTAAGAGATGTGTCCAGTCCTGTAAGTTTGCTCTCTAAATCTATTTACAATAGCTTTAACTGGGATTTTGTAGGAAACTTAGCTTCAATTGCAATTTGTTTGTAGACTGGAACTGGACTGAGTTTTGACATGGCAAGCTTGATAAACAATCCTGCCTTCATTAGCATGGTGAGTATATCTCAAGGTTTGCATTATCCCATTTTAAAAACTGAAATTTTAGGAACATCTGTTGTTCAATAATGCAAGCAATTTTAATTATTATTATTATAGCAATGATTTTATTACATTGAATTTCAGTTTTTCTACATCATTTTACACTTAATACAAGAAGTGAAGCAAGTATCTCCAATAATGCCTGTCTTACTTCCAGCTGATTTTCTGTTACTTATAGAAGACAACACACATAGGTTAGCTATGCTGTTTTTATGTATGATATGACAGTAATGCCCTTGTCAACAGCATGATGAAAATGTCTTCAATTCTCCACAGAGCAGTTAATAATGATACAAGGACTAAAGTTACTCCCTTCAGGAGAACTACCAAAGAGACTTTTCTGTTCTTACTCTTTCAAATTACCCCTAATAAACTTAAGAGTTAAAAAAATTAATATAAACAGCACGTAGTGCATTCTTTTATGTTCTGTACAATAACAAATTGTGTATTTCTTGCTCAGTATTCTTTTTTATTCCACATGGCTTTCTTAGTTAAATGTAATTAATTAACTTTGTAGAATGGAATTTGGAGAAAAACACCCGAAAAAAACCCCACAAAAAACAAACCCCTCTAGTAACTTCATTGAAACAGCACATTTCAGCCAACGCTTTTGTGAAGTGTGCTACATTCAAAAGAGATCCATACATCTGGTTTGATAACATGGTCCAAATAATAGAGACAGTAGTCAAGGAAAGAGGGAGCAAGTTCTCTGATGGCATTCATGATTAAATAGCGCTGGAACTCTATGTACTACTTCACTGGCCACATGTGTACTTAAGACAACCTGTGTCTGTTTAGAATCAAAGATGTATGGAGCTGGCTTTGGGGAAAGGATCTTTTACATTGTTTTCTGAAGATGCCTAGTGAAGTAGATAGAACACAGGCCATTATCCAGGAATAAATGAGTTATTTTCCCAAAGTGCAGTTACTTGTTTTTTTGTTTAGGTGAAAAAATTGCCTCACTATCTGACCTTGAGAAAATTGCTTGTAGCCACAGTTTTTGGCCCCTAAACTAAGACTTACTACTGATGGAAGAAACTAACCCTATACTGAGCACAGAACTGACCTGCATGTGACATTTTATATCTAATTATTAACTAGAGAAAAAAGTAGATTTACTTTTGAGTTATCTATATATGCTGATATATTGATGAAAAAAATGAATATTAGATAGTATCTGATTTTTGTAGTATCTTTAATTAGAGAGTTAAGAAGTACATACTGTGTTTTGTCTACTGATGCTACATTCATACAGACACTGATTCCCTTAGGAATTGCATTACTAATGTTGAAAAATCACATGTTTTTTTCTATAGTATCAGTCCATAGACACCCTTATAGTATGGTAAATGCAGTATAATTTTAGACATACCTAATGAATGAGAAATTTAAATAGCCTCATGCTTACTACAAAGTAAGAAGATATGCTGTTACCAAAGAAGATATGTTACCACAAAATCATGCTACAAAGTAAGTCCACACTGTGGTTTGAGCTGAAATATTTTGTGGCCATAATCTTAACTGTTAATGCCTGGCACTATTAATAGTCGCAAAATGTATTTATCCAGGCTGAGAAGCAACAAAATACAGACTTTTGTCCAAAAAGCCCAGTAGAAAACATTTGTCCTTGCAATTCTTCAATGTTTCATTTGTTTGTTCAGTTTTCTGGTACAGGGTTTTTTATGTTAAATAACTTATCATATTTTTCATATCTGAGCCTGTAACCACTATTTTTTTCTTTAATATGTAACAAATTGTATCAGCTTCATTTCCATGAAATACATTGCTGCAGTAATTCTTTTTGCTCTGCATGTAAACTTAATTTAGTTATAAAACAGAATGTAGCATGTGGGTTTTTCCCCCATGTTTTTCTCAGTGATAGCCAAGTAGTAAACATTTTATAATTTCAGCTGTATGTTGTCTATTCTAGGCAGCAAGCTTAATGCAAAATCCTCAAATTCAACAACTGTAAGTACTAAAACGAGGTACCATTAAAATAAATGTATGTAGATGTTTGAATTAATAAAAGATGCATAGTACTTATAGCTTTATTTTTGAAATGCAGATATATTACTGAAAATGTAATTTTATTTTGCTTACTGTAAAACTGTAGTTTCTTCTCCTTGCAACTTAATTCCTCTTAGCAGTTCAAAAAGAACTGGGGCTTATTGCTTACAGTAAAGGTCCCTGCACACCCCAATACCAACACTGTGCTAACTGTTCCAGGATGTCAGGGATGATGTCAAATGCCATTGGTGGCCCTGCTGCAGGGGTTGGTGGCCTTTCAGATTTGTCCAGCCTGATCCACGCGTAAGTAAGAACTTCATGGTTTTAACTGTCACATTTGTAGTAGTACAACTTCTGTTTAAAAAGGTGCAGTGTCAAGAGACTTGTACTGTGGTCTGTTCCCACTCTTTGTTACTACAACCAAAACTCAAAGACTTATTTTCCAGGACCTTGTTTGTTTGCTCCATGCATTTCCTTCAACTGAATGACTGAACTGCTGTGTGCTCAGCTTCACTTTCTGGTTCTCATATGTTGTTATTTTCTAATGCCACTTACTAAAAACATTCCTTTAAATCTTTTAAGTACTTCTACATGTGCTTTCAAATTGCGTGGATGAATTTACTACCTACTATCTTAAATACTAGTTAGGAAAGCTACAAATTTATTTAGCACAAGTCAAACCAATTTCTGCTCTGTTTAGATGATGAATATTTCAGGGAACTCAGGATAGTGGAGAATACCTTTACAAAAATCAGGACCCAAGCCTTTTATACTATAATGATGATGGAAGAGTCTGCACAAAAACATGCTGTTTGCTTATATGCCAAGATGTCTTCAAGGGCATACAACTTCACTTTATTTCAGCATTCTACCCAATTCCAAACTATTTCTAAGTTTAACTTCTTCAGGGCAAAAGTAATTTATGATTTACATCACAGACAGAAATGTGTCACTGCAAAAATCTAAGGTTATTTTCACAAAAATATGTACTACACAGACATTATAAAAATTTGGCCTTCCTTCAACCTGCACTGTAGTTTGAAGGAGTCCTGATAGTCTGCTACTTACACAAAATGCAGAAGTAACAGAGAGGACAAGCTAGGCTTCTCGTGAAGTAATATTTTTTACTTATTTGTTTTTTATTAGTAAACAAGTGTTATGTTTTCTTATGCATGGAGTTAGTCTCCCCTATTTAACTCCTAAGCTACAACTGTTACAGATGTAAGATCTGTTATTACTTCAGTCATGCAAGACATAAAAATTTGATAGTATGCTTGCTTTCAACTAATGACATCTTATTCACAAGTACGAGTCGGCAGCTGCGTAATGAATTTCTGGAACCATTAATGTAAGGTTGCACACCAACTCTAAGAGTACTTACTTTAAACTATTGGAGTGATTGTCTAAAAAGAAGGGAATATATCACTGCAGCAGATGTGTTATTTTACCATAAAAGGTGATATATTTTGTAAGGTGGTATTTTTCTCCTCAGTGTTATAAAGCAAAAGTAATAGTACTAAAGAATGAAAACAAATTGATGATGATGATGATCCTGTCTGGAGACACTTTAACCAGATAAATTCATAATACTGCAAGTACCTTAACAGTGTAGATCAAGATATCTTTAATCTTAAAGTAATGCACCTTTCAGCTGTATTGATATAGTCTGTTTTCTTGAAAATACTGCTTTTGCTTGCTGATTTCACTTAAAATTGTTCAACACAGGGGGCAGCAGTTTGCACAGCAGATACAGCAGCAAAATCCTGAGCTCATAGAGCAACTGAGAAATCATATCCGGAGCAGATACTTGAGTGGCAGCACTGAAGAACATTCCTGACTTCAAGGAATCATGTAAATTGGAATGATATATAACCCCCAAATGCATACCATAGTTAGTAGCAAAAGCACCATTGTAACTCTTCTGCTTGAATAGAAGACAGAAAATTCTTTGTGTGTGTTTGCAAACAAGAATAAATCTGGTAAACAGATCTCTTGCACATAACTTGGAACATAGCATTTATGTATAGTTACACCTCTGAAAATTAATACACTGAATAAGTGGTTTATTAAAATCCCCAAGTCCAAGTCATTTCATTATGTGCATTAGATTGACCTCCGGGACTACTAAATGGGGAGAAGTTTTGTACTGTGCTGATCTCACCCAAGAGCTACTTCTAAAATGCTAATGTAAAAGATATGTTACTCCTATGGTGAGAATCATGATGGCAGTACTCCTTTAAACAGTATTGAAATACTGAAATATTGAAACAATATGCCATCTCATGTGCCCTTTTATAATGAGTTGAAGTGTAGAGTGTACTTCAAACTCATGTTTGAGAAGTCTGTTTCCTTAATTCTGTGAAGGGACCTTCATGTGTAATAGGAAATACTTTTCAACTTCTTTGGGTAGAAGAGAAGGGGATTACTGCATATAAAGGAGTACCACACATTGCAGAGAAAGAGAATACAGTAGTTCTGTGTAGGATAATACACAGAAATCAAAATGGAACTTGGCTTGTGAGAAGAAAGAGAAATTGTAGGCTTTTCTACTGCCATGTATACCCTCACATCATGATGGTAGCCCTGGAGGTCAGAATTACGGCACTATGTTCCTAGGCATGGCAAGCTGTATTACATTCCGTATGTATGCAGTATTTAACATAAACTTAAAATTCTTAACTGTAATAAGCTGAAACTGAGCCTGTGACTGTACAAATAACTAGTACTGAAAATTTTAAAAAATAACTGCCTTAGAAGGATTCTTTTTCTATTCTTGTGTGATAAATCACTGGCTTAAACAATTGGGGATTTTTTTTTAATTACACATATCTATATCTACAATGATGGTTATATAGTCAAGTTAAAGATTTTTTGACTCTATACTACTTGTTTCTTGCTTAGTTAATATTACTCTTGCAAGACTGCTGCTCTTCTGTATGTCTAGTATGTTAACGTTTTTTACTCTGCTTACTGTTCACACTGCTTTCTGATACAAAGTACAGTGTTCTTAGCCCAGGGAAGCTCTCAACACACTTTCCTCTTTGTATAACTAAACTAATTTGAGGAGTCTGCTTTGATTTCTTAGACAAAGTGATCTCTCATGGCCAGTTAGTCTCAAAGGAGGTATGTGGAGGAGTAACAATACACTCCCAAATGGAGAAATGCACAGGAACTCCTGAACCTTTATATCCAATTAATCCTGTTCTTGTAAAAGAGCTCCTCCAGCAGAAGCAAATGCAAAATTTGAGGCTAAGTAATATACTTGATTCTAACAAATTATAGTTGCGCTTCTGCGGTATGAATCTTACCCTACTAAAACAGACAGAAAAATGCAGTTAGATCCAAGGAGAAATGAAAAGAATTGGAGAAAACATGAATCTAGGAAATCCATATGACCATGTGTTCAATAAAGAGGTAAAGCTTAATAGATGAACAATTTTAAGACATTTCATACTTTACTGAATATCTTGCCTATGTACAGCAGTAAAATGCTTTTTAAAATTCTCTCTAAGTTGGTGTAGCTGCTTTCTTCAGGCTGTAGAGATAGTTAAGCTTTACATTAAATACGTTTTCAAGTAACAGCTTCTCACTTAACATTTGATGACAAGAAAGAGAATCTCTAAAGGGATCTTTTTTCAGAGGTAGGTCAGATCCTGAATCTAATCCATTCAAGGAAACTTAAGTTCAATTACACTGAGTAGGACAGGAATACCATCTAGAAGGAAGATTGATGGAGGCTCTGGGTGGGCTACAAAAACTATAGAGGTATTACTTGGAATAGTGTGTTGTGTCTGGAGGGAAGCATTGCACCAAGTATGTATCCTGTTAACTTTCACAGTTCTTTTAATTCTCTTTCATATCTTCAGCTGCTCAAAGTGTTCCACTAACTTTGATAGGGGGAACCAAAAAATCCATGGTGGACTGGACAGCTCTGCCAACATCTCCCTACAAACTCAACTTATTCTCACTTTGCAACAGCAATCCTCATGCAGTTAGTTACCTTCCTGCTGTAAGGCAGAGTATCAATAATTTCATGTGGGTTCCTTAAGAACTACAAAATATGTTAATATCCAAAGAGGGCAGAAGTTGTGTACTTTTACTGTCAAGAACAAGCTCCATAGCTTACTGGACTCATGGGAAAACGATCCCCAAGATTAAATGGAATGAAGCATTGGTTATCTGAAAAACTGCTCTTGAAGTCAGTCTTCATCGAGCTGTAATTTTCATTTTACATGCTACATTATTGTGTTTAGGTTTTACTTCAGATAATACAGAGTATATATTAAAATGGTAGCAGCATTAGCTGGCCTTCAGGAATGTGCTACAACTGACTGGCACAATTCTTTACTGGTAAACATTCTCTGTTTCTTGTATTAACAGAAAGGGCTTTATTGCCTAAACAAAAAACAGTGAAACCAGTAACAGAAGCTGTCATTATATGCTTTTCCACTGAAACCATGAACAGAGAGATCATTTATGCTAAGGTCTGCTTTTCTTTAAATTGCCTAGATTGTTTCAGTCATGCAACATGTCTTAATCACAGGGTGTGGAAGGAATCTTTTCCTGTGTAGTAACTACACTGTATCTTATGCTAAAATTTTTCATCAAGCTAGATAAAGTGGCAAACCACAATCCCTGTAAATATTGCTTTAATTTAAGGTTACTTGCAGTTTATCATTCTACTGAGCAAATCTGCATTTACACCTAATTGGTTTTGTAGGATTACTGTTCCATCAGTGTGTAAGTATGATAATTTGTTAGAGAAGAAAATATATTGCAAATCAGTTGTAAACTCCTGTAACCTGCTTGCATGGGAGTATATTCTTCTAATTATGCTAATAAAGACACCTAATGAAATAGTCAGCTTAGAAATTGTTTCATTTGCACTCTTGGTTTTGTAACACGTGCAAAGTCAAATCACTCATGCTGAGATAGAACTAGCTATGTAACTTTGAGTAGATTGTTTAATGGCAACAGAAAGTCATACTGGCATAATGCAACTTGTCTACTATTTCTGTCTCTCTCCTACCTCTTACTGCCATGTGGTTACAGCTACTTCAATTTGTGTAGTTTAACTTGGAGATACATTCTAAATAAAGTTATATACTTTTTTGTCTCTATAGCTGTGGTTTTCTGGTTTATTTTTTCATATATCTCAAGTAACAGGCAAATTGCATTCTTTAAATACCTGTTCATGTTGGTTGGATTTTATCACATGGGCAGGACACACTTCTAGTTACTGTTTCCTGTATGGACTTAAGTCCTTCAATATATGAAGCTGGTTCCAATATTTTAACACTGAATGCTACAATTAAGATTTTCACATGGGAAGCATTAAGTAAAACAGTGTCAAAACTAACTATAAAGTTGCTATGTGTCAACATAGTAGCTGAGAAATACAAGCTGCTGATTAGTCGTTAACACTAGTTTACCTACTGTTAAACTAGGAAAGACAGTCACCATTTTATCTATTAATGGCTACCTCTGGGTGACCATATGATATTTCAGCTAAAAAATACTTCCAGTTTTTGTCAAAACAAAGCTAGGGAAAAGCATGTGTAGTGCTTGACCAGGCCCTAAACTTATTGTACGTGCTTTAGAGAACTTGATCTAAGTCAGCAATGCAGGGTGGGGTTTTTTTCCCTTTTTTGTAATTAAAAATCTATTTAAACGCCTCTTGGATGGAAAGAATAATTGGCACCACTGTGTTTTAACAATATAAAACTACCTGAGTTCTACTGTTCTAGTTTTCAGTTCCCTACTAATTGGAAAATAACGTGCCTGTTAACAGCATGTCCTGTTTGCAGGACATTGCAGGGATGCACTATTTTGGTCATGGCTGCAGGTAATTGGGACAGATTTGCTGTACTGCTCTCTTCAAAGAGCGAGCCACAACCAACAGAATCTTTGGCTAATACTCCACTTCGTAGCTCCTAGTGCCTCAACAGTGCCACCTGCACTCTTTCATCCCATAGCTTTATCAGGCTATACCTGTACCATGCAAATACACTGCCATGCCAGGTAGTCCTTTATATATTTTTCTTTTAATTTGGAGTCCAGGAACTTGTCTGTTGAAGGCCAGTTCCTCTGAACTGAAGCAGTTTTGTCAGAGCCAGGATTTTAAAAGGGTTTAAATACTTAAAAAATACTAAAGCAAGAAAAATTAGCATAAAATGCTAGTACTTCTTACCAATCTCACTCCCCTGTCCTGAGTTGATGTAAATGCAATATAATTTACTAGAACCACACTTCTTCCAAAGGTTTTATTTTTAGTAGACAAAATGCATATGCATGTTTTAAATGACTTGAAAACATTCAAGAAATGTACAGAGAAATTAAATAATCATTATCACATTTACAGCTATATAGAGATTTGATTTTGTTTGTACTCATTTTAAAACAATAGACTGCAAAAAAATGAAGAAGTTGGTCAAAAAAAAAAGCCCAGTAAACCTACAGAATTTTTTTCTTCAGCTCTGCTTGATTTCTGAAGAAACTACACAGACTTGTGCAATATCATCATACTCGTATGTTCTCTTCAAAAATGTGTCTGTAAGTCTTAGGCCAGAGACACTCTAGAAGGGGAAAATATTTATAAAAGTTACTGTAAAGAACTGTTAATATTATAAAGCATTGATTTTACAACAAAACTGTGCTAATAACTAACCTGCAATCCCTGCACTGAAGACAACAATGTAAGTGCAAGATGGAGGGATGAACTTGGGTGCAGCTTTCCAAGTTGCCTTCCTGAAACTCCACACCAGTGGATGGAATTAGTATTGCACATTTCTAAAACCAGATCCATAGTCCTTTCACTGCTAGAAGAAATTGAAAAACAAGAATAAACCTGTGGGCTTTTTTAAGCATTCAAAGACTACAAACATGTAAAAGCTTGATTATTCAGGTTACTATTAATCAAGATTCATAAATGATTATAAGGCAGCCAGGAATATTTATTGTGATGCACAGTAATTCAGCTGCAGACTGATCTGTTTGACACAAGCATCCTATCATAGATTTAGCAATCCTGGGTAACATAATAGTGTTTACATTTGGATGGACTACAAGCTTTTCATGAGAAGTATCTGTAGGCCAGATACATGCTTTTGTCCCTGGGCTCAACTTCTATTTAGTATTACAGTAATTTCACGACTATAAGGCACACCAGATTATAAAGTGCACCTTTTTTTGCAGCAAGGATCTGCAAGCAACAAA
>PYHW01009486.1:11508870-11539407 GCA_013186435.1 Turdus rufiventris
ATCTGCAAGCAACAAAGTAACCAATTAGTAGCAGAATCGCGCGATCGCGGGGTTTACTGGCAGGTGCTCGATTTGCAAACATTTTTCACAGATTGGCATTGCCTTTAATCGCAGCCCCAGGCACCCTCCCCGTGTCGCGAGCCTCGTCATTCCTGCCCGCCCCTGGCGCCAGCTGGAGTGGCTCGCAGCTCGGGGCTCCCAGCTCCCGCCACATGACCGCAGCTCAGGGCTCCCACTGCACAGCCCCCATTGTGGCTCGGCACTGCCGCGGGGCTGTCCCCCCTTGCAGCTCACACTTCTGGGTTGGCAAATTTCCCAACTTTGTCCATATATAAGGTGCACCAGATTATAAGGCGCACTTCGGGTTCCAATCAAAATTTTAGTCAAAAGGGTATGCCTTATAGTTGTGAAATGACAGTACTTCATTTAAATGTCACTCTTGCAACCCTAAGATGAGATGTGATTTAAGAATGAGGTGCAATCATACATAATATTGCAGACAGATTAATGGAATTCCTCTACAGATTTTTGGTTATCTACTAGTTCACTACAGTATTAACAGATAATGACAGAAGTTTTTTAGTTGAGGTTGCTTCTTTGGGGCTTTTTTTATATCTGCGTTTTGTGTTGCCATAAATCATAGCAAAAAACAGGTTTAAATACAGTAATTTCACGATTACAAGCCACACTGATTATAAGCCGCATGTCCAGGTGTCGGCAACACTTTGTTCTTTGTCCATAAATAAGCCACAGCAGATTATTAGCCGCACTTCTGTTCACAGCAAGGATCCCCATGCAACTTTCACAAAGTTGCCAAATAGTAGCAGGATCACAAGGTTTTACTGGCTCGGCTTGGGGCCATGCGGGCTCGGCCCACTCCAGGCTGCCGACGGGGCCAAGTGAGGCACCTCAGTGCTGCTGCTTGGCAGGGCCGCTCGGGGCCAGCCGCCACTGCTGGGCTCACTCACCCCCGCCTACACCGCCAGCACTGGGCAGGCTGGCCCTGACCTGGTGCTGCCGGTCCCGCTGCTGCTGTATTCACTCCCCCTGACCTGGGGCCCAACGCTGCCTACTGGGCGGGCTGGCTCTGGCCCAGCACTGCCGGTCCTGCCACCATCACGTTCGCCCCCCTGGCCCGGCACTGCCCCACATGGGCTCGGCTCGCGGCTGCTGCCAGCTCGCATTTCCGGTTGGCAAATTTCAGAATTTTATTCCACAGATTAGCTGCTCTGGATTACAAGCCGCACTTTGGGTTTGGACCAAAACTTTGGTCAAAATGGTGCGGCTTATAATCGTGAAATTATTGCAGTTTTAGGAGGAAGTACTGAAACATAAAACAAAACCAGCCACAACTCACACATTCAGGAAAAAGTACAAGAATCACATGACATTGTTACCTGCAATTTGTTATTTTACATGTAATGTCAAAAGGTTCTTCCAAATTTACAGTATCTGGTATTGTCTCCAATGAAAGCCTTACATCGCCATAACCAGGAGCCTGGAAAGGAACAAGAATTTATATTCTCACATGTTGGATAGGGAAATCGAAGTTTTTACTAAAATTTTCATGTCCGGAAGAACATTGGAATAAGAGATATCTGAAGAAAGATCACAGCAACTCTCCATCTTCAACAGATGAACACCTTCATAGGTTTAATAATTCATCAGATAAGGATGATCTTTATTATTACATTTTTCAGGAGAGTTTAGATCCTTAAAAGTTTGAATAGCCATATACAGTTCCTGAGAAAAATCAGCTTTAACCTAAGACCTCTGTTAGGCAGAGAACAGATCTGCAAAAACAATACCAGTTAAATTTCCCTGCATAAAGCCACTACTGTTCCACATCCTAAGAACACGAGAATCTGCCAAAATAATTAATTGGCATCTGTTAGAAAAACATGCAATATGAATACCTTTCAATTCTCCATGAGCTGAACACATTTCATATAGTCTACTAATAAACCTATAGTAAATACCTTAGTTACTACCAACCAGGACTGATTCAAAAGAGTAACCTGCAAGTGAAAAAGCAAGTTTAGATTTTCAATCCCCACAAATGATAGATCGTGAGAGAAAAATATGGAAAATTTGGCCTGTCTGCCAAGGCTTTGTTATTGTACATGTTCTAATTCTGCTGATAAAAGGATGTTGTAATCAAAGTTCTATTTACAGTGTGATTTAAAAGGTACTTCCAAAGAGGTCCAGAAATTCAGTCATTGACAGGCTTGGAGCAGGTTTTAGTCACATAAAGTTTGTTACATTTTAGAAAACATATTAAATTGGACATTAGAGTAAGCAAAGGGATGTCAAAACAATGGGGACTTAGATTAATCAAGCAATATGCATTTGGAACCTTGCATGAAAGTAATTATTCAGCACTGGAAAAATGCAAGTATATCAGCTATATTAGCTGACATGGAGGAATTAACTGGAAAAATTATATGTAGCTCCCTAAATAGGTAGTTTGGTTTTATCCAGAACTGAGGTAATTGCTCAGATTATGGAATCAACTAGACAATTTCTGGCCTGTGCTACTCAAGAATAATGTTCTTTAACTTCAGACTGGTTCCAGTGTGATCCTGTACTGAATGCCTGTGAGCATATGAAGCACCCTTTGGCATATTGTGGACATGGTACCTGCCTGGTTTATTATCTCCCAAAGAAACTATAGTTGTGAATTACAAGACCAAGCCACATTAAAAAAAAAAACTCAAAAAACAAAAAAACCCCACCCCCAGAAACCCAACCAAAAAAACCCCGAACCCACAAATTATGGTACGACAATACTTGTTTCAAAGGTATATTTCTGATCTGATCTGTAACAATTACTGAGAGACATAGTAGAGGTAAAATTCTAGGCCTGGATGGGAAACAATGGTTATAGTGCTAGATTAGGAGGTGAAGTCTAGACATTAAATAATACGGTAACACTTAAAAAATGAAGGGAAGAAAAGAGGGATTTACACTGCAACTCAGAGGGGGAAAAACCCAACTAACTGCTGCTTTTCTAAAGATAGATGTTACTCAAAAATAATGTTTTTCTGTTAATCACAGAGCACAAAATGATGCATGACCAGAACTTATCCTGGAGCATTGAAGTGTGTGCTTCACATCCAATTCTCAAAGGTTCAAAAAGAAGGGATACAGAATGAGACAATACTGATTTAGGGAGGAAAAATAAATGTGTGTAAAGAGAAATGACAGGAAAGGTCAACTGAAAATGAAACAGTTTATTGTTAAAAATAAGCAGTAAGTTTCAAAGTAATAGAATTAACTAAGTTTAGAAAAGGGGCAGTTTCTAATTTCATGGCACATACTCAACACCTCAATTAAATATCAAGACATGTTTCAATGACATAGTGACTTTTTAGTGACTTTCCTGTAAATTTCCGGGATCTAAGTTTGCATACCCAGTTCTAAGTCAGTGTAATTTCCCTACAGAACTGCTCAATGTACTAGTAGCTGGGGCTAGGGAAAAGACAGAGGCAAAGACACAATTATAAGCTCGGTAAACTTAGACTGAGATCCAGAGATCCAATTGTCAAAGCTTTTTTTTAACTACCCTTCCATATCTCTCTCACCATTCTCAAGTGAGAAGATTCAAGCCTGATTTAGGCATTAGATGGCTGTGAAGCTGACTTAAACAAGATAGTAATTACAACTTAAAATCCAAGAGCAATTTATAAATCAACCAGAATAGGACAGACGCAATCAAAACTGTGGACAGGAAAGACAAATAATATTATGCATAAAAAAAAGATACTCCAAGCTAAAATGTCTGTATGAACTTGGGAGCAACTTCCATGTCAAGAATTGGCACATTTAAAGAGTTTCTTTTGTCAGTGCCAAATGGTACCCAAGCAGTTAATTTTACTCTAACAAATATATTTTCAGCACTGGTTACTGGATTCTGACAATTAAGTGCTCACTCGAGTAACTTACCCACATTTCACTGAAGAAATACATGAAATAACTCTCTAATACATACAGAAAGCTGTGAATAAAAACGAGGCTGAGAAAGTAAGCAGCTTGTACTTTTCCAAGTCATTATTAAAACTGTTCATTGTGTTTCCTTAAAAATGAATGCCAGGCTGAATTAATAGCTAAGTTAAACTTACCATCCTTTGGAGCTGGCTAGTTTGCAGCCTTCCTCGTTCACCCAGATTAGTTTTCCATACAATGTCTAGTTTACCAATCACTGTCACACCTTTTATTACTCCAGCTTTCTCTGCAAATTCTTGTTTTGGTTTTAGACAGTATAAGTATTGACGTGTATCCATAGGTTGCAAGTACGTCCTTGCACCAAAAGTAGACTCACTGAAAGAAAAAATAACACTAGATCTTAATTTAAACATCTATTCTGAAGAAGATTAAGAACCCAACCTTTTTCCCTCATCCCCCCACCAGTCTTATTATATGTATACGCATAGTTTGAAACATATAGAATATTTTTTGTTTTCACAACAGAAAACAGCTCTAGAATTTTTGTAGCACCAAGGGCCATAGAGAAATAAAAGAACCTGTTCTTCTCAGCCAGAGAGAAATATGATAGAAATCCACTCTGCTACATTTTAATTAATTATCTGGCATCTTAGCATTTAAAAAAAAATGCTGGTAATTTTTCTTCTGCTATTTGTTTTCCCTCACTGTAAATCTCAATGTCATGACACTAAGATTCCTCTTCAGGAGAAAAACCATTACAGTGGATGCAAAAACTTGGTAAGAACAAAGCTTCATTATTCTACAGGTGAATCCTTCAACAGACAAAGAGAAGACAGAATTTTCATTTTGGCCCCTACTGCTGAAACACTCAACCATCACCTCCAAAAACCCAAGCAACTGTAAAGCACAAACAGCCAAAGTTAGCTTCACAAGCTCTCATATCCACTGTAGTCAGTTATTCTGGTATTAGGTGTTTAAAAAAATAAAATTAAATTTCAGCATGACAGATTTTTATATTCTAAGACTCCATGAAGGTGTACCACTGATCCACCTTGACTGGTGCCTTGCTATATCATGATTAAAACAATTGACAACAGTAAGCAGTTTACTGATAGGAGGCAAGGATTAGTCAGATGAATCCTGTAAGGGTAAGTATGTACACAGAGATCAGGTCAAAACCAGATCTGGGTTAAACTTTATATAAGAAGTACTGAAATAATAGTATGTTTATATGTTATCATGTCATCATTGCTACAAATTATTTGAGGATTAGGATAAATGTTTATTAGGAAGAATTATAGATTTTTAAAGAATATTTTCTATAAAAAGAAAATTTTTTAAACAAATTTTCCAGTTGAATACATAATAGGAATTTGATCTTTTTACTCAAACGAAGACACACAATCCTCCCACTATAGACAAATGACTAATACTTGTATCTAATGAAATATTAATACAAATAATTTCAAAGTCAAATGTTCTGAATATGAACATACCTTTCCCCTGCTGTGTCAACTGTGTTCAGTTCTGCAACATTGTACATCATTGACGGCTCTAAAGAAACCTTCTCCATAAACATTGGAGAGGTAGTGATATTCTGAATTTGAGCTTCCAGAAACACTTCATCTGTCTGAAAAAAATCAAAATTTCAAGTTCATGAAAATATGATTAATGTTATTAAAAAGAGTAGGCAGTCCTATTGTTAAAAAAGTCACACATGTTTAGTTCATGCCTGCAAATCAAATTAATTAATGCAAGAAAAAACCTTAATCCCAGTAACAACAGGAGCAAAAGTGTTAGTCAACAGATACCTCGCCAAACAATGGACGTGGGATAATTTTGCTATGTTCTAGCTATTGCTTATTTGTATTGCATTAAATCACCACTTCCCAAGAATCTCATCAACTCAAGCTTTTATCCAAATTATTTAAAAATTTTAATAAATGGTAAGGAATTGCAGTGCACAAGAACATGCCATGCCAGATCACTAGTGCATCAAGCTGTATAAAAAAAACTGAAGTAAATGTGTGTGTTTTTCTTTAACTGAAGTAAAACAGTTCGGGCACATGCTCTGAGCTTTTATTAGTAACTACTAGCATTCTAGCTAAAATGCAAAACCCAACCCCTTCTCTCACTCAGCTACCAAAGGTTACCAATGATCCAACAATTTAACTGGTGCTTTATTTTCAGAACATCTGAAGCTAATCCCTTGAGATGGTATCAAAGGACCAATTCTAGTACATAAATGAAAGCTATAGACTGACTGTTAAACTTCAGAAGATGAAAAACCATGGAACTAGAGAAATCTTTGCCTTACTTATTTTGTGAAATTGCAGACCAGTGAAATCACTTTGCATGTCTAAAAATCTCAGGATAGAATAATAATGGAAGACTCAGTTTATTAGAGACATGAGCCCCCAGAAAACTGAAAACCACAATTCAAGAAGTGCCAGTTAAAAAGAGGAGGTTACCAAATTTGCATTTACAAGAGTCACTGATTCAGGCCATTGGATAAAGTGACTGTTGTAGGTCCCTTCCAACTGAAATAGTCTATTCTACAGATTCAGATTGAATCAATTTGAGTATTTTGTTATGATAAATTTTAAGAAAGTACTTTTGTGGGGAAGGTGGAACAAAACTTAAAATTTCTTTTTTGATCAGTGTTAATAAATGATTCTTTATACAAACGGAGTCCGGCTTGTATATTACAAAATCAAAGTGGGACAAAATAGCCAAAAAATGTTTAGTCTCAAAAAATTGTGTTAGAAAGTGAAATATAGAATGACTGTGGAACATTTTGTATTGCCTTATAAACATATTGAATACAACTCAGGAAAACTGTGCAACCTCAATGGGTTACAGAGACACTTCATGCTTGCAGGAACTGGAAATAACCCCAGCTAAAACATGATTTGTGTAATCATTACTACTACCACCTGACTGTCACTGAAATTGAAACAGATTATATCCCATAAATCCATTGCTCAAAGTGTCCATTTACCCAAATTTTAGTAGTTTTCAAAACAGCAACCATAGGCAGAAGTTTAAAAAAGCTAATTTGAAAGGGAATAGAAAAAACAAGCAGCATAATGAAAAAGCAAGTTAGTTTTGTATTATTTCTAATTTGGTTTAGTATTACACGTTTAAAAAAAAACACCTTTTCAAAATATGCATTTTTTTAAAATAAAAGCCACGCCTTAAAGTGAAATCAGACTGCAGAAGTAACATAGTAATTCAATCAATTGTTACATGCAGTTAAAATTGTGAAGTGCAGTTCCAGCTAGCCAAAGGAAGGAAGAACATCCAACTGCTGCTCTCTCCTCAAACCCACTGTCTCCACCAACCAGATGTGAAAAGTTCTGTCACAGCTTACACAAGCAGTGCTGTAGTGAAACCTACATTTTCATGGGTCAAAAGCAGAAAAAATTTAGAAGGAAATAAATTCTCTTTTTAAATAATGGACATAATAAAATTTTCGTGAGGTATTTTATGAAATGACCCCCACAAGAATCTGTAGCTATCAAGTTCTAGTTTCAACAATGGGTATTAAAGAAAGAGGTAACCATTTAAATGATTAGCTGCACATAAAAAGACAAGAGAACATCAGTTTATGATATGCAGAACAAACATTGCTTTTCCATTACGTTTGTAAAGAATGTCAGTAACAAGCACAGAGACAGTTAAGCAATTAAAAAAGCATACATATTTATAAAAAAATAAATAAAAATTACCACAGAACTGAGGTCACTCTAATGGGAAAATAAAAAAAAGAACACATTAGAGAAATTAGGGTTAAATGTTAAAGAAAAAGGAGGCTACTTCCAAACAAAATGCATTTCTGCATTTTTTTGCACCATTTAAACAAGACAGCATTAGTAAGACAGGAACATAAATAAAAATGGATGCAAACAAAGATGACAACTACATTTCTAATAACTTATAGCTAGTATGGTTACATGGTTTACTAGCTTTGCTTCAGAATCAATCCAAAGTAGAGCTTAAGGCACACAAGTCACAGACAAGATATGGTAGAATAAACTGACTCAAAAAAAAAGAGAGTGAGTTTCTGAGTAAGTTTAAAGTTTGTCCTGAATTTCAATCCATGCAATGAGTTGCATATGAAATGGAAAAACAGTCCTTGTCACCTTATAGATAATTTGAAGTATCCTCATATATAATGTCTCAGAATGAATGTAATAATATGTCCTAGCAAATAGACTATGTTGTAAGTTATAACAAAATTTGGTATACTATCAAGAAAAATTCTTTTTGAATATTCATTAATCCAAAGACCCAGCTTTAATTGCAAAATTTGTTGTCTACCTCTCTGTGCATGCTTGCAGGAACAGAACCTTTTACAAAGCCTTTTTTCAAGGCACATTAAAGTCAGTGAGAGAGTAATTCAATCTCAGGATTACAGCAGGTTAGGGCAACAGGGCATGTGTTCTATGCATAAGTTTCAGTGATCAACTCCATTTGGGGGCTACTGCAATATAAGCAATAAGCAACAAGATTAGGGTTCAGCATCATTACTAGTTTTAGAAGAAATTAAATTATGGATTGTCATTAGAATATTAATAGAAAATAGTTTTAGTAACAGGCATTATGAATAGACAGCATCACATCTCTAATCTTAATGGTAACAGTTTAACTGGTTAGTTAACCTTTAGAGATCTTTAATTAACTTATAACTGACACGTACCATTTTTTTTCTCCCCTGCTCTCAAGGATAATAGTCAAGATGAATTCCTTGATGCTTTCACACCAACGTAGTATCACACACAATAGCTAATCAAAGCTTTATTGCTTGGTTTTTAGAAATTAATTGAATTCCATGGTCACAAGACACAGCAACACTTTATATACTTTCAGAAATAAGATAGGAGTGCTACTATACCAGTTTGCTAGGCAAACGGAAATTGGTCACCTAATATCATCATATCATACAAAATCTTTTTTTTTTTTTAATCATTAAATTGATGAATAAAATAGTAACGGGAGTTGCCTGAATTCATTAACAGGAAGAACAAAAGGCAAAGAGGCTTTTTAAAACTCTACAGAAGAAAAAAAAAAGCACAAAACCCCCCCAAAACACAAACCCACATGTACCAGCTCAAACACCAAAGGTTCTCATAGATTTTTACCATGAAGAATTGGTGGCTAATTGAGTTAAGTAAGACCCTTATCAAGACCAGCCAGTATAACAACTATAAAAACAAAAAAAGAATATTTTTTATCCATGTAAAAAGTTTGCCCGGAATTACGTTAGAGAGGTGCTTCATCACAAACTTTACACGTGAAGTACAAAGAGACAGCAACATTTAAGATACCTGTCCCACTTTTCCCTACCACATACTTTACAGCTGAAACAGTAATAAAATAAATAAGAGATTTATTTTGCTCCCAGAGGAATGACCTAATTTCTTAGAATTATTTTTGCTCTTAAATGACAGCAGAAGACATTCCAGACATTCCCACTTATACATAATAGCAGCTCCATAAAGGGCTCAGATAGTGCTATGTGTTTATGCGCCAATCCTGCTCAGGTACCTCACACCTGGTAACTGTATGGTTTGAAGCCTGTGGTCTACAGATATGTACAAAATTCTTCTCATAAATAGACAAATGCAGACATGTAAGTCCAAATAAATATGCAAAGCATATATAAGGTCATTTGGTTTAGAAGCACTGTGTTGTAACTGCCACAAACCTAAAACTTAAACTGAAGAGTTCTAGTTACATAGGAAAAATGTAAGTAATTTAAATTTTCTTCACTCTGATAAAATTGTCATCTCCATTATGCACAATTAATCTCCCTTATAGTAAGTACTCTATCAGCCTAAACATACAAGCAATTACTAAATGTATTTGAGTTAATAAGAAACCATGAAAATACATGCATATAATATATGCATATGAACATAGGCAAAATTGTTAGTCAGTTACATTAAAGTCCTGACATCTCTTTCACCCTTTCATCAAAAGCCCTACCTATTTTTAAACTATACTATATATATATATATATATATATATATATATATATATATATATATATATATACACAACCATTATTCCATTAGAATTGATCACTTTTCTCAGAAAGGTGTACTTATAAAGCACTTTGAATTTAATCTAAGTAACAAACCCAGCACACCAAAACAAACCTGAATACACACAGTTCTCACCTCTGCATTGTAGAATTTGGTTTTCACATCTAGTGGTTTAAGAACCTGAATGAAATGGAAAAAAAAGACAGATTGACTATTGGTTTTTCAGACAGCTTCAGCATAGACTGTTTTGAAGTACTAAGGTCTTTTACTAAAAAGATCTTTTTGATCTTACACATAGCAGGTGCATGACAGAATTAACTCAAGAGTATATCCTCACCACTTCTTACTTGTGCATGCGTGACTGCTTTCCTAATAAGGCGTCTCCTCATACTGAAACAAGTAATTCCACGAATATAAGCTGCACCCTTTTGATTAAAATTTGGTCCCAACCCGGAAGTGTGGCTTGTACTCCGGAGCAGCCAATATAAGGATGAAGTTCAGAAATTTGCCAACCCAGAAGTGCAAGCTGCGGGCCAAGCTGAGCTCGCGAATTAAGCTACTGCCAGTAAAACCCACGATTGTGTGATTGTTACAAATTGGTTACAGTAATTTCACAACTATAAGGCGCACCCTTTTGACTAAAATTTTCCCCCAAACCCGGAAGTGTGCCTTATAGTCTGGTGCGCCTTAGCTAATGTGCAAAGTTCGGAAATATGCCAACGTGGAAGTGCAATCTGCGAGCTGAGCCGGGACCTGCGGGAGCTGCAGCCGTGCGGGGGGAGTTGGGAACTGTGGGAGCTGCAGCTGCCGGTGGGGGGAAACCGGGAACTGGCGCAGCCGCCAGCCGGGGAGAAGCAGGGGGAAGTGGCACAGCCACAGGGAAACGCCAAGAAGCACCGCGGGAAAGCACCAAAAAGAGGTGAGAAAGCACTGCGGGAAAGCACCGAAAAGTGGCGAGAAAGCACCGCAGGAAAGCGCTGCGAGGAAGTGCCGCGAGAAAGCACCGAAAAGAGGTGAGAAAGCGGCGCAGGAAAGCGCAGAAAAGTGGCGAGAAAGCACCACAGGAAAGCGCTGCGAGAGAGCAGCAAGAAAGCGGTGCAGGAAAGCACAGAAAAGCGGCAACAGAGCACCGCAGGAAAGCACCGAAAAGAGGTGAGAAAGTGCTGCAGGAAAGCGCCGAAAAGCGGCGAGGAAGCACCGCAGGAAAGCGCAGAAAAGCTGCGAGAAAGCACAGCGGGGAAAGCGGCACAAGAAAGCGCCAAAAAGAGGCGAGAAAGCGCCACAAGGAAAGCGCAGAAAAGTAGTGAGAAAGGGCCACGGGAAAGCGGTGAGAAAGCGCCGCGGGAAAACGCCGAAAGGTGGTGAGAAAGCACCGTGGGAAAACGCCGCGAGAAAGTGCTGAAAAGAGGTGAGAAAGCGCCGCAGGAAAGCGGTGAGAAAACAGCGCAGGGAAGCACAGAAAAGTGGCGAGAAAGCAATGCACAAAAGTGCAATGAGAAAGCGCCGAACAGAAGCAAGAAAGTGCCTCAGGAAAGTACAGGAAAGCAGTGAGAAAGCGCCGCAAGAAAGCGCTGAAAAGTAGCAAGAAAGTGCCACGGGAAATCGCCGAAAAGTGGCAAGAAAGCGCTGTGGGAAATCACTGCAGGAAAGCACCGCAGGAAAACGCAGAAAAGCAGCAAGAAAACGCCGCTGGAAAGCACAGAAAAGCAGCGAGAAAGCACCGTGGGAAAGCGCCGTGAGAAAGTGCCACAGGAAAGCGCTGAAAAGTGGTGAGAAAGCACCGCAGGAAAGTGCCAAAAACAGTGCCGCTGGCCCCATAAACAGCGCCGGCTGCCGCCGCCACTGCAGCCTTGTAAACAGCGCCACCGGCCCCGAAAGCGCCACTGGCCCCTGCCGTGGCCATGGCCCCAATCCGCCCTGAACCACCGCTGCATCGAGCCCTGCCTTGCCAGTCGGCACTGGGGGTGGGCGGGAGTGCCAGGCCCCATGCACAGGGAGGACGCTTGGGGCTGCATTTAAAGGCTACACCAATCTGTGAAAAATGTTTGCAAATTGAGCACCTGCCAGTAAACTCCACGATCGTGGGATTCCATTACTAATTCGTTACTTTGTCGTGCGCGGCACGGATCTTTGCAGCAAAAAAAAGATGCGCCTTATAGTCCAGTGCACCTTATATTGTCTACAAAGTTGCAAAATGTGCCGGCTCCCAGGGGGTGCGCCTTATAGTCTGGTGCGCCTTATGGTCGTGAAATTACTGTACTTTGTTGCGCGAGCCTCCTCACTGTGAATGAAAGAGTGGTTTATAATCCAGTGCAGCTTATAGATGGACAAAGAATTAAATGTTGCCAACACCTGAAAGTGTGGCTTATAATCAGGTGAGGTTTGTAATCATGAAATTACTGTAATTCTCTACCTCAGGACTGGCTAGCCTCTTATAAAACTGCCCAAATCCAGTGCTCTAAGTAGATGCGTGTGTTTAAAATAACATATATCCATTCTGGGTCCTGCAGTGGTCTGCATTGGCTTTCAACTATGAGCAAGACTATCTAACATTTATAAGTTCTTCACAGTTTTGGAACAAAAGTTACTGAGGGATTCTCTAAACCTAAATGAAACAGAACCAGGTGTTTAGCTTTATTAGCTTTCACTTCCTTCCTGAAAATGCAACTGTTTCAAGAAATTAAAGAAAATCATAACACATAAAATAAATGATAAATCATATTAATCTCATGAGATTCAATCAGCAAAAGAATGCAACTCTATGATATAAAATATAAAGCGTTGATTCTTAATGATTGATTTTTGTGCATAAAGCTACTGCAGTTAACGCAATCAAATATGAAGCATTTATAAAGTGATGTAAATGAAAGAAATAATCTTCTATCATACTTGTAAGGAAACAAATTTAAATTCTGTTTCTGAAGACACTTATTTCCCATTACACAGGGAAATTTTTTTTGTTTGCATAAAAATGCTCTGCATCCTGAGAGACCTCTAATGTTCCAAGTTGTCAACAAATTTATTAGCACTGAAGGATTCAAGATCAAAAAGTTGTCTTCCCAGAGATTTCTGCATTTTAAAAGGCATAAAAAAAAAATCTTTCAAGTATTCGTAACTGTGTCTCTCTAGTAAAAAAAAAAAAATAATTAAAAATTTTAATTTAGGTCTTTGTTGGTTGAGAGAGGATTTTTTTCTGTCACATACTTTTCTTCAGTGAGCTGCTTATAAATTTTCTAACATGGTGGATTTTTTTCTCTCTCTTCTGGTAACATTCTTTCCATCCACTGCAGTAAATTTCAATAGGCATGCTAGTAAAATGCAAAAAATTATTGTGAGGTTGACAAACCACCCAACACCAGAAAGAATCATTCCTTCTCCATGAAAACATAATGCTGTTAATTACAGTAATTTCACGACCATAAGGCGCACCTGACTATAAGGCGCACCCCCCGAGAGTAGCAACTTTGTAGCTCAGATAAGGCCCACCGGACTATAAGGCGCACTATTTTTTTCAGCAAGGAGTCGCATGGCGTGCAACAAAGTAGCGAATTACTGGCAGGTTCTCAATTTACAAAGTTTTTCACCGCTTTTCGCGGCCATTTTTCGGCGACTTTTTGGCCGCGATTTTTCAGCGGCTTTTCGCCACGATTTTTCGCCGCTTTTCGGTGGCTTTTCGCAGCGATTTTTCAACGCTTTTCAGCGTCTTTTCGCTGCGATTTTTTGACGCTTTTTCGCGGCGATTTTTCGCCGTTTTCCCGTGGCTTTTCACTGCGATTTTTTAACACTTTTTGGCAGCTTTTCAGGGCGATTTTAGGCAACTTTTTCACTGCGATTTTTTTGCCGTTTTTCGGTGGCTTTTCGCCGTGATTTTTCGCCACTTTTTCGCGGCGATTTTTCGTCTCTTTTTTGCGGCGCTTTTTCGCCGCTTTTCCGCGGCACTTTCTCACCGCTTCTCGGCGCTTTCCCGTGGCGCTTCTTGGTGCTTCCCCGCAGCCGTGCCACTTCCCCCCGCTTCTCCCTGCCCGGCAGCCGCGCCTGTTCCCGGTTTCCCCCACGTGGTGGCCGCAGCTCCAGCAGTTCCCAACTCCCCCCGCACGGCCACAGCTCCCGCAGGTCCTGGCTCAGTTTGCAGATCGCACTTCCGGGTTCGCAATTCTCCAAACTTTGTAGATCGTGTAGAATATGTGCCTGAGAGCATTGTCCAAATGCTTCACAAAAACTTTGTCAGGCTTTGTGCTGTGACCACTTCCCTGGTGTCAAACAAACCTCTGGGTGAAGAACCTTCTCCTAGTAACCAAACCAAACCTCCTCTGAAACAGCTTTAGGACAGAACTACATAATGCTGCTCAGAATATCTAAAAATGTATTCAGTAATGCATGTCATGTAATCCTCCATTCCATGAAGATTAGTCCACCAATATCCAAGTCTCAATATATTTCTCAAAAAAATTAAACATCCATGAAATGCACAGTAAACAGTCTCTTTCTTGCCAGAACCAGTCTACAGATTGGCTTCTTGCTTTCCTCAGTCATTCTTACCTCAAATCTTGAAATTTATGTAATGGAAGAAAAGGTTTCAACTCTGTCAACTACTTCTGTCGGTATTAGATATAATACACTAGACTACTTTACTTAAATTCCTTTAAAAAACTGAACTATTTAATTCCAGTTTAATAAGGTTACACATACCAAAAGAAAACTCAGAATTTTACAATATAAGCTCAATGCTGGATGTATCAAAGGCAAAATAATCAACAATTGTTATGCTTAAAAATAGACCTGTCCACTATAAAAAGGAACTTTTTAAGAGTAGATTATTTTCTCAATAAATTAGTAAAAATTATTAGATGTAATATTTATTAGTTTGAGAAGTTTAACTGTGTGGTAATTACAGAACACCAGCTCATGTGAAGTTTGAAGCAGTGTCTTTTAATGGTTCACTTTTAAAAGGGAACGGACTTTTGGTACACAGAAGTGCTTATGAAGTATCAAATGTTTTAAAATGCATTTTCCAGACTCACACACTTACTAAAAGTAGAGTAAAATACTACATTAAATACCTGAAATTTGAAGAACTTTCTGAAGTACATCTTCTCTCCAGTCTGAGTAGTATAACTTACTGCGCAAACTAAGCTGGAAAAAGCCAATTAAAAAAAAGTTGTGTTACTTTAAATCTTGTGCTATATCAAAAGCAAGATAGAATGCATGTACTGCAGTTTCATTTAAGCTTATTAAACAACAGAAAAAGTTAAAATTTTACATGTGTGTTCCTATCTCCTTTACTTCATGATGGATCACATCATCAATGCAACAGTCAGGTTTAAGTTCTGCCACTGCAGCACTAGAAGCTGAAAGGTTCAAACGCTGAGAACTTGTCTGAAGGTCAGCCTGAGGAGAAAAAAACAAAGCATCAGTTAGAACTTCAGCTATTTACACAACTTAAAGAAAAGTAACTTATGTTATAAAGTACTAGGTTTCACTGACCATTTTGTACTCTACATGCTTTCACACATATTGCAAGAGGTCAGCTGGTCAGAACATGGGGCTCACATCACCAAGGCAGTGGGTTTGATCCTTTTGCGGGCTACTAACTTCAGAGTTGGACTTACTCATTCTTGCGGGTCCCTTGCAACTCAAAATGTTCTGTGATATTCTTGACTCATACACCTTTTGTGATATATACTACGATGACGAGACA
Source organism: Turdus rufiventris (assembly GCA_013186435.1). Classification (NCBI taxonomy): domain Eukaryota; kingdom Metazoa; phylum Chordata; class Aves; order Passeriformes; family Turdidae; genus Turdus; species Turdus rufiventris. The sequence goes on from PYHW01009486.1 coordinate 11,524,564, forward strand.
CTTACAAAGCTAAATACAAGTTCTAAAACATATAAATAGTCCAGTCCCTTACCATGCAGCTTACAAAATCTTACTTACTTTTTAATTGAGTTCCACAATGACTTCTGAAATTTCTACTCCTAGTGTTTTATTTGTTCAGTAAACACAAAACCTCAGTTCTCTAGATAATAATTCATACAATATACAGATCAGTGTATGCTTCACAGGGAATTGGAAGACCTCATTGAAAGTGAAGGTAAGTGAATGTACCTCTATTTTTTTAGCTGTGGAAATTTGCTACCCCAATTCTTCAGAGAAGTTTTAAATAGAAGAGTGCATGTCCAAAGAAAGCCAATGGAGGTGGGGCTGTTGAGCCAGTTGGAACAAGAGGAAACAGTATCAAGTTGCACCAGGGGAGGTTTAGACTGGATAGCAGGAACAATTTCTTCACCAAAAGGGTTTTCAAACATTGAATAGGTTGCCCAGGGAAGTGGTTCACCCACCATTCCTGCAGGGGACTGTGCAGATGCGGAACTTAGGGTCACAGTTCAGGGGTTAACAGTTGCACTTGGTGATCTCAGAGGCCTTTTCCAATCTAAATGCTATGATTCTGTAATAAGTAATTTTTTTTACACAATCCTAGTTTTTCATTTTAATCTCTGAAGATTTCTATAATAATTTCTATTTTTATGTCTTATCATTCCAATTTCCGGGTATTACAATATTTTCTGTATTCGTAAAAGTGACATGTATTTCCTAAAGTCTGTGTGTTAATATTAAACATACAAAATATTATCAGAAAATATAATAATTGTGTTTTGTTTTTTTATAGATCTTTGTAAGTGGATTTCTCTTCACATACCTTCACCAGTATGTCCTTGACAACTTGATTGCTGTCATTGTGCACACTAATATAACTGGAAAATGTCTCTCCCAGAAATATATTTCTGTATTTCAGTGAAAAAGGAAAAAATTAGTGACAGTTATTAAAAGCCAAAACATTTAACTGGAACACTTTTAAGTTTACACACATGCACATTTGCCAGATCAAACCCTAGAAGAAAACTGACATTTGCATATCCATACTTCAGAAGTCATCCTTCTAAGGTAAACAGTTTTAAAAGAGAACAAATCAGAATTTTTTCTAACTAAAAGTCTGACACAAATAAGCTGGTTTTCAGTACCCAGAAAAATCACAGTAATAAATTCTGTTACTATAATGGAACAATGGTATTGAAATAGAAAGAGAAGTATGAATCTTAAACCAAATGAAGCCTAAACCTTACATACTACAGGTACAATCATTTATTCTTACCCAAAATTTTGAGGCAAAGTCAGCATTTCTCCTAACATCAAGGTTTCAGCACCCTTTACAGTAGAAGGATCATCTTTCATTAGCTGGTTAAATAGATTACCTGTAAAAATATCAAGTTGCTATTAATAAAATATTTGCTAAGTCCAAAGGTTTGTCTACATTTAAGTTAGACGCTTGATCACTTACTCAGATATATTTTTTAATATATATTTTACATAAATTTTTTTAAATAAACTTGTTTGGGGATGAAACATACACCCACAGACCTGCCTATACTTCAAGACACTTGTATCCAATAATTTACTCAGTATATACATACTCAAGGGCACAATCCAAAAGGCACTGCTCAAATTAACACTGAATTTTGAGAGAAATTCATTCCATCTAAACCACATGACATAACAGAACTAATCAACCTCACTTACTTTCTTCCCCTGCTGGCTTTATGTTTCCACACAACTCTCCTTCTGGAATCTTTGCTTTGATTGTTTTATACTTGTCTTCTAGACCTCAACTATTTCTGGGAGACAATCCAGGGATTTTCAATTTATGATGGCACACCAAGCATAACACAACTCAAAACCAGTGATTCTTGCAAGATTGTTTTACCACAGAAGATTCATGTCTGGGTTCTAACTAACAGGACACTTCCTCCAAATAATAATAAAAAAATAGTAATGCCAATCTTTCTTCACTTACACATTTCCCTCATAGAAATGCCTCTCACAGTGTATGTCAATTGCTCAAACTTTGAGGTCATGTGTATTAGTATCATCACCAATCTTTCAAAGATATAGGTCAACAGGTATAGAGGGCACCTTGGTATCTTCCTTCAGCTATTACCAAATCTAAAATATATTGCTGTTTTAGATCAGAACCTTTGGGAGGTCATGACTCCTCTAAGTGTTAGATGGTCACACTGCTTAAACTTGGTAAAACATACATAATAATCAGTCTGTAGAAAAGTCTTACCTGGTAAATCTCTTTCTTCACAAGTCACTGGAATATTAGTGAATAAGGTAGGTTTGGTTAGCCTCATCACTGCACAAATAAAAAAAAAAAAAAAAATCAGTCAAACAACTATTTTTAATTCTGTTTCTCAAGAATGCTTTGCTCTTCTTCCATAAAAAAACGGAAAAAACGAAAAAAGGAAAAACAAAAAACACCCAACAAACCACAACCACCAAATAAATCTCAGCCTGAGAAAGGATCACATGGCCTTTCACAATATAAAAAAAACCTCCCTGGTATTCTAAGACCCAAGAACACTGGTAATGCCATTGCTCCCTCTTGTATTCCTGGTGAACTACCCTACCAATCTACAGTTTTCAATTTGATGTGCTAAAGATCTTACACCTGCTACAGCACTACATGCTTTGTGGTCTTCAAAAGCATTCATCTGTTTGTGGACTTTTCCGGGTTAAGTGCCTGTCCTGTGATCCTTGTTGCCCTAGAATGGGACATGATGACTTGTATGGACTCTTTCAGTCAAACACCAGCCTAAGAAATTGCATATACAGTAATTTCACGACCATAAGGAGCACCGGACTATAAGGCGCACACCCGAAAGTCGCAACTTTGTAGCTCAGATAAGGCACACCAGACTATAAGGCGCACTATTTTTTTGCAGCGAGGAGCTGCGCAGCGCGCAACAAAGTAGCGAATTACTGGCAGGTTCTCAATTTACAAAGTTTTTCACTGCTTTTTCGCCACTTTTTCTCGGCAATTTTTTGCCGCTTTTTGCCGTGATTTTTTGCCGCTTTTCAGCGGCTTCTCGCCGTGATTTTTCGCGGTGATTTTTTGCCATTTTTTGGCGGCTTTTCACCGCGATTTTTTGACGGCTTTTCACCGCAATTTTTTCAATGCTTTTCGGTGGCATTTCGTGGAGATTTTTGGCCGCTTTTTTGCAGCGATTTTTTTGCCGTTTTTCAGCAGCTTTTCGCCGTGATTTTTCGACGCTTTTTCATGGCAATTTCTCGACGCTTTTTGGCCGCTTTTCGCTGCGATTTTTCGCCTCTTTTTCGCGGCTTTTCGCTGCGATTTTTCGCCATTTTTCAGCGGCTTTTCACTGTGATTTTTCGACACTTTTTTGGCGGCAATTTTTCAACGCTTTTTGGCCATTTTTGCCACGATTTTTCGCCTCTTTTTTGCCGTTTTTCAGCGGCTTTTCACCGCAATTTTTCGCCGCTTTTCGGCGTCTTTTCACCGTGATTTTTTTACTTTTTGCGGCGATTTTTCGACGCTTTTCAGCGGCTTTTCACTGCGATTTTTTGACGCTTTTTGGCAGCTTTTCGTGGCAATTTTTGGCCACTTTTTCGCCGCAATTTTTTTGCCGTTTTTCGGCGGCTTTTTGCCACGATTTTTCACCTCTTTTTTGCCATTTTTCAGCGGCTTTTCACCGCGATTTTTCGCCGCTTTTCGGCAGCTTTTCACCGTGATTTTTCGCCGCTTTTCGGTGTCTTTTCACCGCGATATTTTGACACTTTTTTGTGGCGATTTTTCGACGCTTTTCAGCAGCTTTTTGTGGCGCTTTTTCGCCGCTTTCCCGCGGTGCTTTCTCACCGCTTCTCGGTGCTTTCCCACAGCCACGCCGTTTCCCCCTGCTTCTCCCTGTCTGCAGCTGCGCCTGTTCCCCATTTCCCCTGCCCAGCGGCTGCGGCTCCCATGGTTCCCAGTTTCCCCCCGCACGGCCACAGCTCCCGTGGGTCCTGGCTCAGCTTGCAGACCGCACTTCCGGGTTCGCAATTTTCCAAACTTTGTAGATCCGATAAGGCGCACCGGATTATAAGGCGCACTTCCGGGTTTGAGGGAAAATTTTAGTCAAAAGGGTGCGCCTTATAGTCGTGACATTACTGTACATCTTAACCTGTAACACTTAAGGCGGAGCTACAAGACTAAAAGCCTACATTATTTATACCCTTACTTTTTCTCTAAGTGACAAACTTTAAACTTTAAAACCAGCACAGAAACCTCATGAAAATACTTACAACAAAGCTATTTTATTTATACTGACAAAATCAAAATCATTGAGATTTTGCTACTAAAAAACTTCTACTTCAAGTAAGTAGTATTTTCAAAGGCTATTTTAACTCACAATCAAAATTACATTGTTTTCAGTTATATGACAGCTTTAAGGTGATACTTCTTACAATAATTTCTCCCTCTTCAAATTAACCAAAGGCCCTAACTTGGATATAGCTTATCATGAAGACATTCATATGAAACAAAATTGAACATACATAATCCTAGGTGTTAATCTGAATATGTAAAAACCATTAGGGTTTTTTTTTTTCTTTGAAACTTAAACATAACACCAACTAAAACTAAAAAATAAACCAAAAGGATTTCTCTTGATTGCAACAAGTTAATCAATGACGCAGGTACAGTGAGCTCATTTTTATTGTACTTTTGTAAAGCAATTGTGTCCACAGAGCACTCACTGCTTCCAGTGGTGTAAAGTATTCAATTACTTTGATATACATTTGGGTACAGTGGACTGTATTGGTTCACCAGAATTTATGCTACCACACAGCAAACCTAGGCAAATAAGCATTGACTCAAACAATTCTCACTTTTCATGTGTAAAAAAAGATATTATATTCTCTTTGTTATGGTGAAAAAGTTGAAAAAACAGGAGACTTAGAAGCATGAGGTATATTCAACAAAACCTAAGATATACAAAATAGAGTAAATAGTGAACCCCATTCAACACTAAAATGAAAAAGAAAAGATACTGAATTACACATGCTAATGAATTAAGCATTCCTTGAAGAGAACAAAATGAAAGCCTGTAATTCAGCTTGTATACTGTGGCTAAACAAGACTGCAGTAATTCTACAGAGCAACCAAAGGTGGTGTTCACTCTTACAAGACAGTTACCAGCTGAGGCGCTCACATTAGCAGTGCATCTCCCATTATTCAAATACAAGCACACAAATCCAAAGCACACAAAGCTGACAGCTACAGTGACAAAAATCTCTCCTGTTTAATAAAATGTTTACCTCTTTTGTCAGTATTAATCTAGTTAAATTAAATCTAAATTCATCTAGTGGGACTGTATTATTAGCATTACCTAATTTTATTCAAATTCACACAAAACCTGTATAACTAGTATTTACTGACTGTTTCTAAAGAAAGGGTTAAGTCATGTTTCAGAAAGCAAATAAATACATCACAGAATGAAGCCAAAACAAACTATGATAGGTATATTATTATATTTATTAGGAGTACTTAATTAATGTTAGAAAATATATAATCTCTTCTAAGATCCTGGACAAAATACATTAACTAGAACTCAAATCACATTGCATTTTACTTCATTTTATCTTCAAAATCACAGAATAAAAATTTTGTTCCTAATTATTTTAAGATCATAAATAAAATGTCAGTGAAAAATCTGGCAATATAAAAAGCTTTAAAATTAATGACAACCCTCAATTATAGTGCAGTCTAGACAGCATTTGGCATTAATTTTGCAAAGTGGTCACATTAAATGTCACAAATACCCCAAACATCAATATAAGACATCTACAAATGTCTGAAATGTCAGTCAAAGTTTAAAAATACATGTCAATGACTCAAATGGAGCAATTTTTATCTAAAAAAAGTAATATCTATAAAAATAATTACTCAACACAAGGATGTCATAAGGGGAATTTACTTTGTTTTTGCAGAGGGATATCTGTTATGCTTATGAACACTTCGGTGTGAGTGGCATTAATGACAATCTAACAATCTACAAATACTAAACACTTGTTTTCCCCCTTTTCCACATGCTACAGACCTTGACCTCCAGCTACAGCAAAACTATCTAGAATTAGGTTATGCAAATGTATAACCTTGCAGTCATATTGATCTCAGTTTATCTTCTCTATTGACCCTCCAGAGTTTCAATTGAACACAGACAGCATGACCTTGGAATACTTCATTCTTTCAAGAGAAAAAAAGTCATGCTGAACTCAGCCTTTTTGACCATAAAAGGCATTCAAATTTCCAAAGACAACAAACAAGAGGTCTCAAATCTCATTTCCTAATTTCCTTACTTTTAGCTGGAAGCCAGTGTTTTCTTGTTCCCAAATATAATTAGAGACAAAAGAACAGAAATATCAGGAAAAAAGTAATTATCAAAGGCGTAAAACAGCTCTTATTAAGTTGTTTGTTATTTTTCAGCCCACAGCTTCCACTGAACCTATAATGAATCTAAGACAGTGCATATAACCCACATAAAGTAAGTTTGTACTTCACGGGAGGGATACACCTTCATTATAAAAATTTTCTGACTACTTTCAGGAAATAATCATATCTTGAAAATCTTAATGTCAGTTACAGCTATTATAGCAATTATTATAACTCATTTAAAAACATCTTTCCTACTCTTAATTCCAACGAAGCAGAAAGGATGTACTCTGCTTAACTGAAATAATTAATTTTATTATCTGACATAGCTTGCCACAATAGTCTGGAATTTTTACTTTAATTTTTTTCTTTAGACCACCAAGGTAGAGAAAAGCTATTAAATGCAGTACTAAGCCAAACAGAAATTAATCTTAACAGAACTATAAGTCTTGAGGCAAAACAAAGTTAAAGAAATATAAAATTGTAGTTAGAAATCTGTAGTAAAGTAGTATAAGCAGTTTTCTTACCCTTAATTTATCATTTATTCTAAGGTCTATATATTCTAAACTGCTTAAAAACTCTAGTATTTCTGACAGTAATTTTATTATTAAACTGTATCTTAAGTCATAAGCTAAATATAATTCCATATTTATGTACAAGCAAATTCATTTTATCTGTAAGGCTTAGCTTTTCCCTAAGTATATTTCTAACATATTCACAGTATAATATATCACAGAAAATCCATATCTGTCCCACAGATCTTTGGATAGTAGCATTGCAAGATGGCAATTCATTCTGTTTAATGAGTCTGTTCAATTTTATCCATATGTCCTCCAAATCCTGGTTTTTACAAATAGACTGTTCAATTGTCCATTTTGCTCTACAAAATGCATGCAGCTTTAGTCTTTCCAAATTATTCTGCAGTTCTTGAGATAAAGGATGAATCTTTTCTTTGAGTTTAGCACAAGGAAGAGAGACACTCCAAGACCTTTTCAATTTTTGTTTTCCATTAGATGGTGGTTCTCCTTGATAGTCCAAGTTAATTGGTCTGTGAACAGCCTTTGCTTGGATTAAAGTTGGATCATGTTTCATACTAGAGTGAAACTCAAGGAGATTTTTTGTGCAGTCATAATCAGGAGATCCTGTAACATATTCTGAAGGTGTAGAAAGCTGTTTCAATTCTTCCACTTCCTCACAAGAAATAACAGGCGCTTGCTTTTTTGGTTTGAGGGGAAGTCTGCGTAAATCATTTGGAAACCAGGGTGCAAATCTTGGTACTTGGCGAATGGGAAATTCCTTCACTGCTGCTTCTGCAAATTTCTGCAGTTTTATTAGATCTTTCTGATGTGGTCGATAGTGCAAGACCACTTCCATGCTTGAACAGTAGGAAACCAGTGATTCTTAGGAAAACAGTCTCTTGATAAGGATTCTCGTATCTAGAGTGAAACAGCTTATTTACAAGAATTTCCTTGCCCCATGATGCAAAGATCAGTGGAAGACAGGACCTAAAGTAGAAGTATTATAAAACAATAAGATACTACCATATTATGAAAAACGTTGCTAGGATATTTTTCAAGAAAGAAACAGGTAGTAAAAATGCGTAAGATATGTATCAGAATATTCTATTTTACCTAGGCTGAACATTAGGAGCTGCATTCCGTCATTACTAGTATAACTTCAGTACACTGAACATTATCCACATGCACACTGCTTACGCAGAACAGTCCTTTTCCAAGAGAGCTCTTTTACCATCACCATCTCATACTTGCCATCCATCACTATTCTGGTTGTATTGATGTGATGCATGTTAAAAGGAACACACTACTGCCTATTTTCTCAAATTCAGCAGACAATTTTTTAAAAGAGTTTTCCTCCTATATATCAGCATTTTAAGCGAAGGTATATAAAATAACTAGAAAACACATGTTACAGAAATCCTTCCCAAAATAGTATTAATACAGTAGATTCTAAAGCAAAAATGTTAAAAAGGGAAGTGCTCTAGGCAAATTAAAGCTGCCTGCCTGCTTCCATTTTGTATCAGAAACACTACCTAGTTTTAGCCTCAAAGCTTCCATGCATTACATGTAACTATGCTTTAATCCTTAAGGAACTGATAATTTCTTTATTTATGAGACTTTTGGAATAACTAAACAATTTATTAAGTCATCAAAGCTTTATACTTCCATACAAAGATTATATGAAGGGAGAACTACAAACACTGTCATAAAACATAAGTAAAATAGCAGAGCATGGCTCTCCTACTTCCCACCCTTCTCCTCCTTTCCCCCTGCCTCTGCAAGAAATTTGCAATCATTTCACATTCCCTGATGGAGAGCAGCAACATAGAGGATATTAAAATACTGAAATCTAAAACTGTCACTGTCAAGATTTTGTTTAATGCAGTCACAATGAAAATAAATCCCCACACCTTCCCCACTTCTGCAAAACCTACAGCCTGGACTAAATTAAATAAAAAACCAAGGATGGCACTGGTTTCTTATAAAAGTCAAATGATCCACCATAAAGCTTTTTGCTTTTAATTAATTACTATCAAAATGCATTTGGCAGGTACTGATGTTTCATGTTCTTATGTTTTTGCCTTTATTGGACATGTGTATATGTATTTGAAAAGACCTTGTTGAGCTTTGAATTACAGTTAACAGATTTTACTATCACATGGAAACACTGTTAAAAAAACTTTGTCCAGGAGAGTTTTAAAACGAGAAGGCGGTCTCTGAAATTACTCATACCAGAAATACTTTATCCATCTCACAGATCTAGAATGCTTGCAAAGGGGAGATTCTAACCAGCTCTTTATTACACATAAATAACTAGCAGCATTATGATTCAGAAATTACCAAATTCTTCACAGGGCTCTCTTGATTTTGGAGATAAATTTACATTAATTTTGGAGGCATGCAAGAGACCTACACAATTGTATTTTCACTCTTTGTAATCCCTGAATCAAGGAGGTAAGCCTCGTAGTTGTACATTAAGCATGACGTGAAAAGGCCAAAAGCCATCCAAAGGGGAAGCGCGGAATCAATTGTGTTGGAAAAGACGTCTGAGATCGTAGAATCCAACACCACCTCGTTAAATAGACCATGGCATCAAGCGCCACGCCCAGTCTTTCCTTAAACGCTTTCCGGGACGGTGACTCCACCACCTCCCTGGGCAGCCCATGCCAATGTCTAATCACCCTTCCTGCGGAGGAATCCCTCCTAACGCACAACCTAAACCTGCCCTGACGCAGTTTGAGACTGTATCCTCTCGTCCTGAAAAACAAACAAATAAAAGAGGCAGGAGGGGAACTGGAAAGGGAATTTTAGCTGAACATTTTCTATGAAGCCTTAGGGAAAGCGCTGACACGGGCGGGCAGTGGGCTGAGCCCCTCCCGCCAGGCGCACACCCTGCGGTGTGTGGGGCATGGCAGAGCAGCCCCCAACACTGCCTTAGGCCCTCGGGCACCGAGCGCCGCAGGCCTCAAGCGCCGGGCCGCTCCCTTCTCCACCTCCATCTAAACCGGGAGGAGAAAACTGCGGCTCGGCTGCGGTTCAGACACGCTGTTTCACCACCGAACCAGGGCCGGGGGGACGGGAACCGGCGGGACCGCACTGTCGGTACCTTTCAGAGCCAGCAAATGCTCCTGCTTGGGCTGGTTGACGTCCATGGCTTTCGTCCTGCGGGATGGCCGACAGAGCGGGAGGAGCCCCGCAGACTACGGCGGCAGCAGGCACAGCCGTCCCAGGCTGCAGCGCGGCGGAAGGGACTACAGCCCCCAGGGCTCCGCGGGCGACTGGGGCGCGGCACCGCCTCCTCCGCCTGCCTGGGCCTCCTTGGACTACGGTGGGAGTCGTAGTTCTGCAGGGAGGTGCCTGTGCCGGTGGCGGCACTTGGCTCCTTCCTGCGGGCTGCTCCGCTCCGCCCTCCCCGAGATGGCGGCTCTGGCTGTAAACAAGGCCGGGCCGGAGGGTGGCCGCGGGCCTGGCGGTGGTGCCGGCGGCGGTCGCGGCCCGGCGGGCGCTGCGGTGAAGGTGAGGCGGCGGCTTGGCTCGGCTCAGCTCCTGTGATGGGGTGGGCGACGCCGGCGAGGAGGGAGTGCGGGAGGCCTGTGGTACAGGATGGGTACCTTAGGGTGTGGGGGTTATGGACAGGTTTGGGGTTTTTTTTCTTTCTGTATAATCATCAGTTTTGCTTTTCGTTTATAGCTTGAGCTATTCCGGCCCGCAACTGTTTGCTCGCACTAGCTGCGTTTGTAGCTTGCTAAGTGTCTCACTGAGAATGACTGACCTCTTTATGAGCATCAGCTGAGAGGGGAAACTCCACCGGCCAACTCTCTGCTCTGGCAGGGTCTTGCTGGCCGCTTCCTTTTCCTGCGACGATGTTTCTGCTGGTTGTGCCTTTTGACTAGGAGGCTTGTCTTACGGCTGTGTATTAAATGAAGCGAGTATGAACTAGTGATGGTCAGGCAGGATGCTGAGGAGCTAAAATGTTCTGTTTGTGTCTGATTATTTATTTACTTTTAAAAAATCGATAGAATGTTCGTTAGTTGTGTGCATAAAGCAAAATTACTGACTCAGCTTATCTGCCGAGCACATATGATTGCATGAACGTCTGTAAAATAAACTGTCATGTGCCTTACTGTGTGAAGTTTTTCTTTTTTATTAGCTCAAAACCAAATGTGGTGTTTTTAAACTTACAGGTTCTTGAGTGTGGCGTCTGTGAAGATGTATTTTCTTTACAAGGGGACAAAGTTCCCCGGCTGCTTTTGTGTGGCCATACTGTCTGCCATGACTGTCTTACCCGGCTTCCCCTACACGGCAGAGCAGTTCGTTGTCCTTTTGATCGACAAGTTACTGAACTAGGTAAGAAAATAGGAATTTGATGTTAAGGATGTGTAGAAGATAATGGTAGACGTAGTTTCTTAGTGCTCCACTTAATGATAATATTTCCAAGTGATGAATGTGCAGTAAGAACAAGAAAGTAAAGATATTGCCTTTATGTTCTTGAACCTGGTCTTGCACGCTTTATATCTGGACATCTTCTTGTACACCTGTCTTTACAAAGGGACTACTCTGTTTAATGTTTCTATATAAGGATTCCTGAATGAGTATTAGTTTTCTATTGTCCTAAACACTAAACCCCTGCAATTAAGTAGGTAACTCTTTTGACAAACACATTTGTCTGAGTTCATGATGAAGTGATCTAGAAGGAAGGATCAGTGAGAACAAATCTGGATTTTTCAATGTTAGTGACTTCTGTACATGCAGTAGTTGGTAATGGCAGGCTATTGACAGGAATTTCCCCACTATAAGAATGTCTGCACATGGTATTTGAAAGGATATGATAAAGCTTTTTTCTTATAGTGGAAGTTTGTTTTAGGCAAAGGAAGACACATGCCTATAATTTCTCCGGAATAAAATTAGCTAGTCAACACGGGATTATAGAGAAGACAAGTTATCAGAGTAAGCTGTAACAAAAAGAACTTATTAATAGAACTGGCTCCAGCAGTTTTGAATAGCACTGGAGGAAAAAGAAACCTGTTGAAAGGAGAATCTGTAGAAAAGGACATCTCTTATCTGGTAAACCATGAAAGAAATGTTTAAGTATCAAATTCACTTGACTTTGCTGTGTGAGAATCTGCTAGGACTATTAAGGCATTCTGCTGGATGTTCTTGTGAAGATAGAAATCAGGAAAAGAAATATCAGGCTTGTATGAAAGAGAGGTTTGTTTTCTGGGCAGAGGGAGATGGTAAAGTATGCGAATCATGAATGATTGCCAGTCTAGTAGAGTGGCTAAAAGAGGAATGGTTTGTTTGACTTCTTACCTGTGACTGTACAGCTGCACAAGATTTCTTAAACTATGCTTTTAGAGGGGGAATGTTAGAGTATGATACTCAGTCCTGTTATGAAACATTATTGTGCTTTTTATTGTGATGGGGAGCTTGTTGCTTTTTAGCTATTGTTATGCAATTTTTCCCAGGCATCTGAAAAGATCCTATCCTAGTTTTTTGGTGTGTTTAACATTTGGTGAAAAGGAAGCTTTACAAAAGCATTTACAATTCTTTGGGTTTTTCCTTTCTGAGGAGCTTTTGATGAAATGCGGTGAAATGTTATTAAACCTCCAAGTCCTCTACAGTTAAGAAGAAGGATGAAAAGCTTCAGGATACTTACATATTGAGGATAATAGAGCTGCATCCTGCTGTCTAACACTAGAAAGAAGAAGGATGCACTGTGATCAACAGTTGCTCACAAAAGTAATTGATAGAAAATCTTTGCAAAACAGCTTGAAAATAAAAATACTTCTTGGTGAATAAAAGTTCTGCCTGGTGATCTGAGGCAGGGGGAGGTCATAGGCACTTTTAGTCTTTCCATATCCAACAGTCTTGAGACATACTACTGGCTCTAGGATATAAAACCAGGATATGTTGTGGAGGGCAGCTCATCATGGCCTCTCTTCGAGACATCTGTAAATGTGCTACCTTGCTCTAATCACCTAGTAGCTCCTGCTATTGGTTAAATTTGCTTCACTTGTAGTTCTGCTTTGTTCTAGCGCTTATGAGTGGGGAAGGACAACTCAAGGCCCAGGGGAACTTGTCATACTTCCCTCCCCTCCATTTGAGGCTATGAAAAAGTGAGCTTCATGTTTACCTTATTGCCATTCTACCATTTAATGTAATAATGTTTTCTACTCTAAGAGAGCTGTTTAGTATCTAAATCATGATTATAGGACCACTGCCAAGAAAAAAATTATTGAAAGAAAAACTGTAAAACTAGGACATAAAGCTACCTTTGCTGAACACAGTTTCTTAATTAGTAACTATGGATTTTATGGAGACTTCGAGTTGGTCTACAGTAACCTGTGGTTACTTTTTTCCATTTGCTTTTATTACTAAAGCAGTTAATGCTATATACATCCAAGTTTTCCTATGTAATCTTGGGAACTTTTTGAAATAAATACTGGAAGGTCTGTATATGTGTAGGTGTAGCTGTACTTTTTTGGAACTGGACTCTTGGCTTAAGTTTACAGGGCTGTCTCTTCTTTCTATATGCAATTGTATGTGAAAGCAGGGTTAGAAGTACTGTGTGAATCAGATGTTTTCGAAATGTGTTCTGCAACTGAAAACTGAAATGATGTTTATGTGCTTAGCAAAATGGTGTAATATAAAAACTTGTTTTATTTTTAAATTTTTGAAATAATATATTCTGGAGATTGTTGTTTCAGACAGTTTATATGGGGGCAAATCCAATAAATGATGTCGGTAGAAAAAGAGGCTCCTCTCAGAGATTTTCCTTAAAATATGTCAGTTTGGGAGAAAAGGCAAATAATTTCCTGCAAACTGTTTTCTCTCTTATTATGTTGAGTTACTGGTTAATTTTGATTGGGTTTTTCTGGTTTTTGTTGGTTTTTTCTGTTGAGTTCTTTTTTTTTGTTTTTGTTTTAATTAATACACTGACAAGGGTACTTTTATGAAAAATCTGCTTATGTTACAACTTTGGAGTTTCTCTCTGTCTACCATTACAGCAGAGCTGAGATTATTTACTATCATTAAAACTTGTTCACAGAGATATGCAGCTAATGCCACCCTTCATGTAATCCATCTGATTGGTGTTGCTTACATTTACACATGCCTTTGCTAGTGTTGGGAGTGTCAAGCTGAAACTGAAAAATAGTGTGCAAGAAAATGCAGTTAAACATTCTCTCAAGTCTGTTTAGACATTTATACAAAAGTTGTTCCTTTATCCCTTTTGTTATTTATACTTTTTCAGTCAAGATTCATGCTTTTGAAATTGACATTTGTATTTGTAACTGGAGTCAGTCTTAACATCTTTGCTCTATCACTCTCTCAGTCCTGGCTGACAGATTTTCTGCTCTTGTCTTCTTCTTTTGAGATGGCAGTCAGAATGTGTAAAGATTTTTGTAATGGGCATTCTTTGTAGGCACAAAGATGAGATCTCTAGACTCTCTTACATTTGTGATCAAAGCAGAATTTCTTGTGAAGTCCAAGAGAGTAAATGGATGTATTTACACAACTCATCCTTTAATGATTTTAAATGTAAAATAAATACTTGGTCAGTTGTGTTGAAAATGTGTAGGTCAAGTATCTAAAAATTTTATAGGTAAATTTAGAGTAAAAAGGAGCAAAGTTCCATTTTTGCAAATATGTAAACTTTATGAGAGATACCATTGAAATGAGACATGGCTTTTTAAATTATAATGGATAGGAAACTTATGACAAGGTAATCCACCTAGCTGATCAGGGAAGCCAGTTGATGCGATCTTTTTGGATTTCAGTAAAGCTCTCAGTACTGTCTCTCACAGTGTCCTACTGGACAAAATGTCCACCACAGAGCTGGATAAACACATGGTGTGATGGGAGACCAGCTGGCTCACGGGTCAGACACAAGGGGTGACAGTGAATGGGGTGACATCA
>PYHW01009486.1:11539457-11562709 GCA_013186435.1 Turdus rufiventris
TCAAGAGTTAGGGAAGATTCCAGGTTCTGCACCTGGGATGAGACAGCCCTGGATGTACAGACAGACGGGAATGAGAGGCTGGAGAGCAGTGTCATGAAAAGGACATGGGGTTGTGGTCCGTGGGAAGTTGGACATGAGCCAGCAGGGCCCTGGCAGCCAGGAGGGCCACCCGTGTCCTGGGGGCAAGGGAGGGATTGTCCGTGCTGCAGAACTAGAGTGTGCAGTGTGGGGCATGAAGACAGTGAAGGGCCTTGAGGGGAAGCCATGTGAGGAGTGGCTGAGGTCACTTGGTCTGTTCAGCCTGGAGGAGACTGAGGGGAGACCTCACTGCAATCACAACTTCCCTGTGTGGGGCAGGACCCTAGGAAATGGCCTGACATTGTCAGGGGAGGTTTAGGTTGGATATTAGGAAAAGATTCTTCACGCAGAGGATGACTGGGCACTTGAACAGTCTCTCCAGGAAAGTGGTCACAGCATCAAGTCTGCCAGGGCTCAAGAAGCATTTGGAGGATGCTCTTGGGCAAATAATGTGGTCATTAGGAATGGCCTGTGCAGGGCCAGGAGTTGGAGTCAGTGATCCTTGTGGGTCCCTTCCAACTCCAGATTATTCTGTGATTCTATGTTTTATAGGATGTTTTCTGCTTATAAATTCTGTTTTAGTAGATTAAAAATTAGCCTGTGAGCTTCATTTGTTTTCTGGCTGTCATCAAGATGGACAAGTTACACAATTGCTAGTACTTGTATTATCAAGTCTCATGATAGTAATAGAAAGAATGTAAGAGCTGTGTATCTTTGTTTCTCATGGTGTCATAGAGTTATGAACCAAAAAAGAAATACAGAATAGCTACAGACTTATCTTGTCTGATCAACTTGGTTGCAATTCAGTAAATTTTTTCTGTTTTGACTTTCTCTTCAATGCTAGATGTGGGACAGAACTAACATAAAATCACATACAATGTTGTAAACTGAGAAGAGTATTTCTTAGTGCCTGGGGTTTGTTTCATAAACGCTAAAACCTGTAAAAGAAAAGAGTTGTGTAAGAAATTTCATTATGGTTGAATAGCTTGTTCCTCTCTCAGCCTTTACCCAGTATTTGCCTAAAGACTAAGAATGTTTGCTTAAAGACTAGGAACCCTAATCTTTTACTTAAGTAGATTTATCCTTTTGGTACACGTACATCCACTTATACTGGGCTATTAATGGCTGTCTGGATTAGTAGCTAATCTGAAAATAGAAGGTCCATGTTAGTATCAGCAGTAATTATATTGGTGTGCTGTTAATGTGAGTATTTCATACGCTGTACAAGCTGAAGGTTGTGCACAGTTTGCTGTGGGAAAGTGCTAAAGACCCTCAAAGGAAAACGTAGCCACTTTTCAGTGCCTTGTTTTCTGGGAATTAGTCTGTCCAGAAACATATTTAGCAAATCCAGATCCTGTTTACAAACTGTTTTGATGTGCAGTAATTTCACGATTACAAGCCACACCGCAATATAAGCCGCTCTATTGTTTGCAGCGAGGATCTGTGTGCAACAAAGTTGCCAATTAGTAACAGAATCGCGGGATCGCGGGGTTTACTGGCTCGGCTTGGGGCCGGGCAGGCTTGGCCCGCTCGTGCCTGCTGATGGGGCCAGGTGGCCCAGCTCGGCACTCCTGCTCGGCGGAGCCACTTGGGGCCAGCTGCCGCCACCAGGCTTGCTCGCCCCGGCCTGGTGCCACCCCGTGGTGGCAGGTGGGGACAGAGCCCCCCATCCGCTCCCATGGTGGCGGCAGGTGGGGACGGAGCCCCCCCCGCTCCCGCGACGGCAGGCAGGGATGGAGCCCCCCCTCTCCTGCGGTGCCAGTGGGAGGCAGGCATGGAGCCCTCTGCCTCCCCCCCAGGCTGTGGGGCCAGCAGGAGGGAGCCCCCCCGCCTCCATCTCCCCCCAGCACTGCCTGCACAGAGCCCGCCTCCACCTGCCATGCAACAGAGTAACCAATTTGTAGCAATCACGAAATCCCAGGTTTTACTGGCAGGTGATTGGCTCAGCACCCTGGCTGGCGCTTCCGGGGTTGGACATTTCTGAACTTTTTTCATATATTAGCCGCTCCTGAGTGTAAGCCGCATTTCCGGAGTGGGAGCAAAATTTTAGTCAAAATGGCTCAACTTATAATTGTGAAATTACTATAAATTAGTTCTAAATTGGCTATAGTGCCCTGTATTTCTTCAATCTGTAATAAGAGGTGACTCTTCCTTGTTCTGTGTTATGAAAAAACCAGCTACATTGCTAGAAGCATTCAAGCTAAAGAATTACTAAGCTGTGAGATCAGACTATATCAAAGCAGATGACTTTATGGGTGCTTAGCTTAATTTTTCAGGGACAGAACGTACCTTCCGCAAACTCCTTTGAGATCTGTGATAAATAAAAGTAAAAAAATTTTGTTTGTTTGTTTGCAGCTTATTTTATGAAGTGCACTGATCTTAAATTGGGTGTTGGCAATGCAGTGGCTCTCTGTAGCAGGCTTCCACCATGAAATTGATAATGCAGAGATCACTGACTTTTTAAAGCACCTTGCTTTATATCTAACTTCAAAGTTACTAACCAGTGCTTTCATAGGCCCATTTCTGGAGGCAACAAATCCATGCTCTTTAATGGTAAGCATATTTTTTTAAAACAGGTTATCAGTATTTTTATACCCATTGAGAGAGTTGGAAGATAAAATAGTTTGAAATGCTCCCATTTATAGCTGTAAGAAAACTGTATCATCTGTTTATCGCCCTTAATCTGTGAGGCACATAAATTGTCAGTGGCCAAATTCAAAATAGAGTATTGCAGTCTATAGTTAAACTATGAGGAAGATGGACTAGCAGAGAAAGTTTCATTAAGTTAAACTGGAAGCTAATCAAAGGAAGGAAGAAGGTGGAGTGAGTTTGCAGAAAAAATGCTAGTTGTATCTTACTTTGTTAATATTAATGTAGTTGATCTGCTCTTTCTATTAGTCTAAATCTCAGTTGTAGTTTGTGGAATTTCTCAATATTATATGTGCTTGAGATTTCCCTTCCTCTCCTCCCCTTTATTTAACTCTTCATCAAAAATAGGAGATTCTGGTGTCTGGGGACTGAAAAAGAACTTTGCTTTGTTGGAACTCTTGGAACGGTTGCAGAATGGACCTGCTGGGCAGTATGGGACAGCTGAAGAAGGCATTGGTCTATCTGGAGAGGTACTGAGATTTAAACAAAGAAACAATAAAAAAGTTACATTTGCTAGAAGTTATCTCTAAATAGAAAAAATATTGAAAATCAGTTCTTTGCCAAATGTAATTTCACCAATAATACTGTTCTTCCAGTATCTAGTATGCTGGCTTCAATTATTTGTTCATAATGAAATGCTAATTTGTACTTGAGTAAAGTAAAAAATAAACTAGTATTAATAAACATGCATACTATTTCCCCCCTTTTCTATGCCTTTAGGATTTTTAGAAAAGGTTGTTAATTTTGATATTTTAGTTTTAGTTACATAGGCAGTTTTACAAAACTCCTTAGGAATTCCCCCTAAAGACTTCAGCTATTCTTGTCAATAGTTGCCTTTTATGGTAATTTCATTCTATCATGTAATACTTCATTACCAAAACTAGCTGCTTTTATGATTTCACTATTAACTTCATTACCAAAACAAGCTGCTGTTATCATTTCAGTATTAACAGCTGGAGTCCAACATATTTTGCAGTACCATTCTAGATGTAGATAACTTTCCTAAGTGCTTATTTGACTGTTGGTGTTTTGTTTTTCTCTAACTAATTCTCTGTTCTGTAAAAATTGCTTTGGAGGAAGTTCCTAGAACCAGATTTGTTTGCTCCTCCAAACCTTTACAACTTGTGCTGAAGCTTGGATTTATAAAACCACTGAACACTTTAAACTTTTGTTTTCAAAAAGTTTATTGAAAACTTATAATCAAGTTTCAAAGTAGTCCAAATATTTATCAATGTATAACTTTTAAAGGAAGCTTATATTGTTGACAAGTCTTCTGATCTTTCCTTCATTATTGGGATTAATTGTTAACCAGTTTTGCCTGTTTTTTGGTGTTAGAGTATCATTCGTTGTGATGAAGATGAAGCCCACGTTGCATCTGTGTATTGCACTGTTTGTGCCACTCACCTGTGTGCAGACTGCTCCCAGCTTACTCATTCTACTAAGACTCTAGCGAAACACAGGCGTGTACCTCTTGCTGATAAGCCTCATGAGAAGACAATGTGCTCCCAACACCAAGTGCATGCCATTGAGTTTGTTTGTTTAGAAGAGGGATGTCAGGCGAGTCCTCTAATGTGTTGTGTCTGCAAAGAATATGGGAAGCATCAAGGTCATAAGGTACTGCTAGTAATTAATTTGTAGTCTTGCCATGAGGTGGCTTGCATAATTATTTATCCAATTAAACTACAAAAGGTTGTCAAGAATGGAGGGTATATTCTTGATATGTTCATCCTGTTTAATTTTCCCTTCAGATCAAATAGTTGCTATAAAAAAAGAAGAAAAAAAATTCTAAAAACTCAATGAGTTACTGATGTGTGTATATATATGAGGAAGGATAGTCCCTTTATCTGCTGCTTTTCTGAACTTTTCATAACATTGGGCCACCTGTTTTAAAACCTGTTTTCATATGACACTACGTACATATCACATCACTGGTGCAATGCTTCTTTTTTTATAATAAAATATGATAGACAATTTTTTTTTACTTGTGTAATTGCTAGATGCCTGAGTTAGTTTCAGCATAATCTGTAAGTCCTGACTGTATTTTTAAATTGCAAGATGGTTTTGGCTCTACTATATGTATGTGTGAATATATGCCCATATATTTGCACGTGTGTATTAAATACATAGTAAAATAGAAAATATTATTAAGAAAGATCATTATGATTGATGATCATTATGATATGCTGCTTTTAATTAATAGCATTCCGTCTTGGAACC
Organism: Turdus rufiventris; assembly: GCA_013186435.1. NCBI lineage: Eukaryota > Metazoa > Chordata > Aves > Passeriformes > Turdidae > Turdus > Turdus rufiventris. The sequence goes on from PYHW01009486.1 coordinate 11,544,402, forward strand.
AGAAGCGAACCAGATTCGTGCATCCATTTTAGACATGGCTCACTGTATACGAACTTTCACAGAAGAAATCTCAGATTATTCCAGAAAATTAGTTGGAATTGTTCAGCATATAGAAGGAGGAGAACAAATAGTTGAAGATGGAGTTGGAATGGCCCATACTGAACATGTATGCTTTTTAAACATTTTTATTTCCCCTACATGAACATATTATTGGCTTTTCTGTAAGAACCAGGATAAGTACAGTAATTTCACGATTATAAGGCGCACCCTTTTGACTAAAATTTTGGTCCAAACCTGGAAGTACGCCTTATACCCTGGAGCGGCTTATATAGGGACAGAGTTGGGATATTTGGCAACCCCTAAGTGCGAGCCCGCAGCAGCCCTGAGCCGAGCCCGTCCGTCCCCAAGCCGAGCCAGTAAACCCTGCGATCGCGCAATTCCGTTACTAATTTGTTAGTTTGTTTCGTGCAGATCCTTGCTGAAAAAAAAAGTGCACCTTATATACCAGTGTGCCTTATACTCATGAAATTACTGTACTTTCTTTTAAAATTGTGCATAGGTTTTATAGGGCAAGTCTTTAAGGTCTTTTATCTAGCAAGTCAGTATTGAGGCTTAGGTCAGCAGATGGAAGGGAAACTTGTGTGTTACAATGTTTTTAGGCTACCTGAAAATATGGAGGCAGTGGGAAAAGTTTTATAGCTGCTAGTGCCCAGACTGTGTATGTTCTCAGGTGATATAATACTATTGAGGCTTTTTTCCCTGGTCATTTTTAGTAAGTTGTCTATACATGCAAATAGAGCTGTTGGATTATAGGAATAATTTCTTATAAGTGTTTTGCTATTTTATAGAAAGTTTTGTCAGACCTAACTGGGACCAAATAGATGTGAAAGTGAACTAAAATCTAGAATAAAATTTAAAATTAGCTTCTGAATCAACTGATGTCGTTAATCTCTTGGATCTCCTTGCGGCAACACTCTAGGTACCAGGAACTGCAGAGAATGCTCGTTCATGTGTCCGAGCCTATTTTTCTGATCTTCATGAAACCCTTTGTCGTCAGGAGGAAATGGCTCTTAGTGTTGTTGATGCTCATGTGAGAGAGAAGTTGATTTGGCTTAGGCAACAGCAAGAAGACATGACCATTCTCCTGTCACAGGTTTCAACGGCTTGCCTTCACTGTGAAAAGACTTTACAACAGGTAGGTTGGCAAGTGAGCTGTAGCATATGGCAAAATACATGGGACTATAAATTAAGTTTAGACTACAAAAAAAGAGATTAGATGGTACTCTGCATTTTTTTCTTATACAATTAAAACAATCATGATATAACATGACATTTAAGTATTTATTACAAGGGAGTGTTAGGCAATGATAATCAAGAGCATAGAGTCCTCCAGTTGCTGGAAACCCTGTGGCATAACTTTTCGGGAGTGCTTTGTGATATTAGTGGGAAGGCAAGACAAGACTGAAGGAAAAAAAAATACATACAGAATTTATTGGAAAGATTTTACAGTTGCAGTTACAAGTGTAGATGTTTGAAGGTGGTTGTCATAGTTGGCTGGTAGGAAAATATGTTCCAGGATTAAATCGCTTTCAGTAGCACCTGTAACGTAGTTCAGCATCTTAACTATGGAGAAAGTGGCTGTGTGAGAGTTTCTGATTGATGCCTTATTCATTCAGTTTAATAATAGGAAAAAGTAAATAGTATGTGTAGCAAATAGTAAACTGAGGGTGGGAAGCTACTTCATTAATGTGTTATTTGTACTTCTTTTTTCCAGATTTGTTTAGAGCTTTTGTTTGGTTGTGTAGTCAGGTTTAACTGTACAAATGTTCTGATCATGAATGGGTGGCTAATAATATTTTCCTCTTCAGTGTGTTGCTGTGTCATGCAAAAGAGTTGCTCTATTCCATCTGTTTGAATGATATATGAAAAATATTTATATTCTTTATATGTTGCATTGTTATTATTGTTTCTTATAATTTATATTACTCTTAGGTGGCTTGTAGTTTGTTGAACTACAGAACTGCGGAGCTATTTAGTATCTATTAGTGTTAAGGAAAACTCTAAAGATACTAATATTTGTATTGCAATTTTAAATAAATCTATTTTGTACATGTTAATTTCTTGACGTATTTATCTTTAAAATGCCTTCTAACAATTATATTTATATTGTATTTGGAGTATTTTCAAGTAAATTACTAAAGAAAAGGCATGCTTTTGTTTCTTTGTTTGTTTAGGATGACTGCAGAGTGGTGTTGGCCAAACAGGAAATTACAAGATTGCTGGAGACATTACAGAAACAACAGCAGCAGTTCACAGAACTTGCAGATCATGTACAACTGGATGCTAGCATACCAGTCACTTTTACAAAGGTATTTTTAATCTCATGGATGTACAGCTATCCACTTTATGAGGTCCCAAACCTAATGTAAAATAAAGCAGGAATAATACATGTACATTGTGATGCTGTATTTGTTGTGCCAAGTTGAGGCAATTCAGTATCAATTAGAGCCACAGTTATGACCTGATGAGTGCAATTTGCTATTTGAGTGACAAACCATGTGCTGCTGTAATTAGGGTGAGAAATGTTCTTTTGATATTGACCATATCAGTAGCTTTGTTTGAACGTGAGCTTTTGAGTTTGAATAAATTGAATAGCATTTGTGAGTCCTAGAAACACCTTTCTTTGGAAACATATTTGATAATTGCCCCAAAATTGCTCATCTATTTTAAATGCAGTACTACTATTATAACTCTCTATTTGTAACGTTTTAAAAAAACTTACTTCTTTCAGTTCATTAAACAGTCATTTGTTTTACAGTTGCTTTGTATTCACTGGTAGCTTTACTTAAACATGATTCATCTTCTAAGTACGTTTGGGTTTTATTGCTTCAATATAATTTCAGTATTACTTTCTTTGAAAGGGATGAAATTATTCGAAGTTTTATAATGGTACTTCTATTTAGTGTATTTATATGGTATTTACTTTTTATGATATTTTCCTTTTAGGAAAATAAATAAGTTTGAAACTCAAGGAATAGGAAGTAATTTGATGTATGGGTTTTTGGTTCTGAATAGGTGAAAGAGGAAGAGGATTGATTGTTGCTATGACAAAAATGAGAATTTAATTGTAGCTGTTGAAGCATTTACTGTAAGGAAAGGAATGCTTCTGTGGGGATTCTATGTCAGTTCTTGCTGACTTGAGAAATTAAATTTCTTCAAAATAATTGATTTTATAACCTCAGTATATATGAATTTTCATGCTAATGCAATATTTTCACTTCTGCCTTTCTCTTCCCTATTTAGTAGAGATCAGAGCTGGTAGGGCCAAGGAAACCTCTTCTGCAAACCCTCATTATTCCATGAATGAAGCAGTAGTTGCATTTCACAGCTGAATCAGCGGCACATTTTGCATGTCCAGCTTTGTATTTCAGAGCTATTTATCTGACTAGGAAAATTTTGATTGTGAATTTCTGAGCATTTGTAAAGAGAATTATAGCAGCTAGCTAAGGTGTTACAAGAGGCATAAAATAGACTTGGGCGAACCAGAAGACTTGGTGTTCTTTTGTAACAATTTGTATTTTTGTGAAGTCTTCTGAGGGTTAATTTCTGAATTTCAAATGTGCTAAAGCAAGTGTAATTTTTCACAAAAAAAGCAGCAACCATGAAAAAATAAGGTGAAAATAATTCCTTCAGTCTCTTTTTGCTTCCTCACATCTGATACAGCTAAATGTTCTCTTTCTCAATGGTGTGTTCTTAGATTACTGATCTAAAAACCAGTTATGCTGATGGCTACTATTGTGACTTGCAGTGAGGTTTGTTGTACATGAAAGATCTGGACCTGGCAACAGCTATTAGGCAGAAATAAAATCTTCAGATAAAAATCTGTAAACTGTTGTTACATTACTGGAAAGATCTTTCTCAGGAGCTGCCATACACTGAAGACTTCATCTGTTATAAGATGTAAAAAAGCTTTTCAAATACTTCCAGATCACAGCAACATTTAATGTCCAGTGAAAGCTGTGGAGGTTAAAGGAGGGAAGGGAGAAGAGGGAGCGAGTAAATCTTACCTGAATCTTTTTATTTCACTCTTAATACAAAAAACAACTGGCCTAGTGCCATTTTCTCTTCCTAAACCAGCTAAGGAAATGCCGCATACAAAGCTCTGAATGGAGGATTTGGAGAATTCTGTGGAAATGTCGTCATCTTTCTTAACTTGTACTTAGCTTGGTGGCAAGGAAATGGCTCGTCACCCAGGAGCATGATGTTTATTTGAAGATAGTGTTCTGTCAAAAGAGTGCAGTGGTTGTAGAACATTATATACAAGAAGAACATTTGGTCATCATAAATATGTGTATGTGCATGCTGCAGAGAGAGAAAACTATTAAGGAAACAATGCTTGAGATTTACTGATAAATTCTCATTATGATGTTAAACCAGCTGTGATCAACTGCTAACCTGCACAAACATCAAGACTACATGAGAAGACAGTATTCTATCAAAGGGGAAGCACTTTAAGATACCATTAGGTAAACCCATACAGAGAGCTTTTGTCTCATCAAATTTCTTGGAAGAGGTCAAGGATAGAATAGTGAAGAGATCATAGTTGTACATATTTTTCTATACTTTCTGCACTGAGATTTAAGAAAACAAACTTAAACAAACAAACTTACTTAAACAGAAATCTAAGGTTACCTGTTTTTAATTATGCCATCAAATTATGCAGCTGCCAGAAATACAGATACAAAGGGGTTTTATTTGTAATTTTTTTAAGCAACATTTTAGTTAAATGTGCTGATACAATTGACAAGGAGAGACTTTTTTCATGTCGATTTCTAGCTGTGATAATAAATAGCCCATTATTACTGATTCATATTGCAGATACCACACATTATTTTCTGAATAGCAACTTTTGTTGCCAATGTTCTTTTTTCTTAAGTGACAGAACTACTTGTCCAAAAAGTGGAAATTTGGTATACATCGCACATTTTGATTCCTTCTGAGAGAATACAAACATACTGAGAACAGCCTATTTTTCATTCTAAACCTTAGAAAAAGCAAACTGCAACAGGATAGCTAAATTTAAATAGCATCACTCATCTCCTTAATTTCCCTGATGATTTAAGTTGTACTGCCTCTGCCTTCCAGCTGTGGGAGCTGTTGAGGTGACCAGTGCTTCTGGTGGAGCTGTGAGAGGATTGTCAGACTGGCTCACTGTCAGCAAGCTCTGCCCATAGCCAGGGTACTGCCTCCTGCAAGTAACCTATAAACTGATCAGCTCTATCCAAAGCTGCTGCATTTCCTTCTTCCTTTCAGGTGCAGAGAAGAATTGCTGGCAGAAATTTTTGATAAAATCAGAACTGAAGTTTGAGGGTGAAAAGAGTGCTAGAGCATGACATTTTTTAGACTCTTCAGAGCCTTATGCATACCTCTTTGTGTTTTTTCTTTTTCTCCATGTCTTTACTGTTGGTGTGCTTGCCAAAAATCTTCCCACAAGTTCTTCTTTTCCAAAATAACATAACCTGTTCTGATAATAGTGTTGCAGTGTTGTTACTGAATTTCAGCTCTGACTCCAAATATCTAGAACTTAGATGAAATTTATTAAAAAGCAGATACGTCTCAATGTTTTGTTTTCCAAATCTCAAATAGTCTTTTGGCTTTGGAACATCTGCCTTGTGTAGTAGTAGTACTGGGCCTGCTAACCTTACGCAAGTTCATTTCACAGATTGAAAAAAGTACACTAATTTCACACGTATAAGGCGCACCCTTTTGACTAAAATTTTGGTCCAAACCCAGAAGTGTGCCTTATACCCTGGAGTGGCTTATATGTGGACAAAGTTCAGAAGGTTGCCAACCCAGAAGTGTGAGCCTGCAGCAGCCCCGAGCTGAGCCTGCCCGGCCCCAAGTGAGGCCAGGGCCGCCCCCAGCGGCTGCAGAGAGCAGGGCTGATGTCTCCCCTGCTGCAGCCCCGAGCGGCAACAGCCTCACCTCCCCCTTCGGCAGCCCCGAGTGGGGCTGAGCTTGCCCGGCCCCAAGCTGAGCCAATAAACCCTGCGATTGTGTGATTCTGTTACTATTTAGTTACTTTGTTGCACGCAGATCCTCACTGCAGAAAAAAAGGCATGCCTTATATGCCGGTGTGCCTTATATATGGACAAAGTTTGGAAATTTGCTGACACCCAGAAGTGTGCCTTGTACTCCTGAAATTACTGTAATTTATTTCATACTGAATAGGTAGTCTGTGGAGTTCTATGATAAGGACCATCTAGGACCATTTTGGTTCCAAGCAGCAAGCAGACAATTTCATAAGTGAATAATGCATTGACGTCTGCTAGTTGAAGAAGCTTCACTGTTGAATCAGGAAACTCATGACCTGCAAGCTATTAAGCACAGGGAAGTTATTTAGGAGAGTTATCACTATGTACTTTCCCTATTTGTTACTTTCACATCCATCTTTGCCTAGTTTCAGACAGTATATATGATGAGATGAACCTTTGATCTGGCTTTTACACTTACAGTCATGCTGACTTTTACATTGTGATTGTTTCATAATTGTATTTTAAATTTTTTTAAGAAGTAGTCAAGGTACTTTTACTGTCTTGCAGGATTGTGCTAGCATAAGGCCATTGAGTTGTACTGATTATTCTGAAAGTACACTACTCCCATGACGGAAGGAAGAATCCAGTTGCTTGTCATGATGACAATATGTCCAGATATATAATGGATCCTGTGTGTATATATGTGTATATATAGAAAGATAAATACAGTAATTTCACGACCATAAGGCGAACCGTACTATAAGGCACACCTTTTTTTTGCAGCAGGGATCCACCCCCAGCTCCCCCCATGCAGCTGCTGGCCATGGCCATGCGTCCTGCGGGCCCACCTGTACCCGACACCCGTGGGGACCCGGACTGGCCTCCACCTGGCTGCCGTGGCCCCGCGGGCCTGCCTTCCCCTGGCTGTCGCAGCAACGCGGCCCCGCCTTCCCTCTGGCTGCTGCGGCACCGCAGCCCCACCTTCCCTCTGGCTGCTGCAGCAACACAGCCCTGCCTCCACCTGGCAGCCGCGGCCCTGCCGGCTCCCCCCATGGCTCGTAGCTCACACTTCTGGGTTATCAAATTTCCCACTTTGTACATTATATAAGGTGCACCAGACTATAAGGCGCACTTGCGCATTCAGGCCGAAATGTTAGTCAAAAGGGTGTGTCTCATAGTCATGAAATTACTGTAGTTACTTATCTCATATCATTTGATGGAGATGTTCATATGTCCTGTCACGTGGCAGCCTGCTGGTCTTATACTAGGAGTTGTTGTAGCCTTTCTGCACTCAGTAGTATTTCTTCTGTAAGAAGAAATAAGGGGCTATGTGGACCAGGCACGGTGGTATCTGGATTTTGCAAAAAACCAAAAGTACTGCCACATAATTCTGGTGATTGAAGCCCTGGTATTTCATCAAGATAGCAGTTCTAAGTACTTCAAAATGTGTTTTGGGAATAATAATCTCAGCCTGTGTGTCTATTTTAGAATTTATGCTTTTACCATTTGATCACATTGTCAGTGTCATCTCCTTAACAATAGCTTAGTGTAAACTACAAATAGGGAAGTTGATTCTCATTTCTTGTCTTCAAGCAAGACTTGGGAGGTTTTGTTTGCTTTTCTCTACTATTTTAGATTACTGCTTAATAATGCTGCTGTTGCAAAGGATTAAAAGAGGCTTAGGGTGAAGAGGTAAAGTTATGGAACCTCCAGCAAGGAAGTAGTTGTCTAGGTGGAGGCATTAATAAAGTGGGAAACAAAAGAGTTTTCTGTTCAGAGAACTCTAGTTAATTGCTACAAACAATTCTTCACATGGTCTCAGCCAAAAATGATGAAAGAATTTGAAATTTTATCAGAGACATACTGTCATGAAACTGGCTAACTTTCTAAAAGATTACCTGACTAACTTTCAGTAATTCTAGTCAGGCAGAAGTTACAGGTTCACTGCAGAGATTATTGGATATTTTTGTTTTTATTATTGCTGGAAGTAATTGATTGTGCCTTGTTCTTTTGGAGACTGTCAATTTAATAATTTTAGAAATGGTAACAGAATACATGTTATAAACATACGAGTTTTCTAGATTAAATTTCTGAATTTTGCTGTTATTTTATGTATGCTGTTTCTTCCAGGACAACAGGGTACATATTGGACCAAAAATGGAGATTCGTGTTGTTACTTTAGGATTAGATGGAGCGGGCAAAACAACTATTTTGTTTAAGTTAAAGCAAGATGAATTCATGCAGCCAATTCCAACAATAGGTTAGTAGCTACAAGTTAAATGTAATCACTTTTCTGAATGTTTGATTTGTCTGCTGATTTTGGTTATTTTATGTTCATACAAAGCAAGACTGTAAAACTTAAATATTTTTATTCCAGGTTTTAACGTTGAAACAGTAGAATACAAGAATTTAAAGTTTACTATTTGGGATGTAGGAGGAAAGCACAAATTGAGGCCTTTGTGGAAACATTATTATCTCAATACGCAAGGTAATACTGATGCAGCTCTTAAAATGCCTTTTGTCTTCTAGCTTGTTTCAAAGCCAGAAAGATTATTAATAGAAATAATTTATGGCAGTAGAAAGTTGTTCATCTAATGTAAAGTACAGCTGTTAGATTCATGAGCTAGTAAATTTTAATCCAGTTGGTCAAAGGGTCTACTGCATGATAAAGGTGCATTCTCCATAAATCCGTCAGACAGTTCATGGAGCCAAGCAAAATTAGAACCTCTGTTAAATTGGTTCTAGCTGACAACAGACAAGGTACAGCGTCCCAAAGTCTGCGTAGTGAGAAGCAGTACTTGCCAGGTATGAAATATAAATAGCAATTGAAAATACTCAGCTTTTAGGAGTCTTTAGATAGCAACTTGAAAAATTCTACCAAGTTCTGTAACTTCTGACTTGCTATTGCAGTGTAGTACCTTATTGTAGAATAGATTATTGAGTCTGAAAACACTGATGTATATAGTGCCAACTTAAAAATTCATGTTGTCTTTTTTTAAATCCTCAGTAGGTTTTTTCCAGTTCAGAAAGAAGTTCCTCTTGATTGAATCATTCACAATTACCTAAAATACTTAGGAATTACAAGCACAAGCTTACATGCTCCACTTTATGCCACCTTTCAACCTTGAATGCAAACTTCAATGTTTTAAATTACTCACCTTTTCAAACTTTTAAAATTTGTGTTTTGGGATTTCTGTTGTCGTCTTAAAACATACTGTGTGAAGTAGTGTGGAATCATGCCTGCCTTGGAACTGCATGCTGGAGAGAAAGCTAAGCAGTTGCCTTGGTACATAACTGCAGTAGGTTAATTTTAGTTTTGGTGTTGGGGTTTTTTTTCATCACACACCACTTGATTTTAAATTCTGTCTTCTAGCTCTGACCCCTTGACTCTCCAGACTTTCTGGCATCTTAGTCACTCTCTAGTGGATAGTAAAATGTAATGATGCTGTGTTGGGTCCTTGGCTATCTTCTCTGCATTGTGTAGTTGAAGCAAGCTATGCTGATTTGGCTGAACCTGTGAATATTACAGCCCATTAAGGGAAACTGAAACAGCCATATGGGAGTTAATGGAGTATAAATGGATCAAGAAATCATTTAAACTGAGATACTTAATCCACACGTAGTAAATCTGGTTTTAGACCTAAGCAGTTAAAATATCATGGCCTTTATATTAGACTAGGAAAAAAAATAGAGATGCTTTCATGGTTTTAGGATGAATTCTAGACTTCTGTTTAAAACATAGAAGTATGTAAGGAATTTTTCAGTTGTCCTGGCTGTGTACTGCTGAGAAACTTCACATAGAAAGCTTCTAGAAAAAAGAATTAACTTGAAAACTATTTTTGCAGTTTATATTTGAATGTGTGTAAAACATTTTTCTTTTTCTTTCATAGCGGTGGTGTTTGTTGTGGATAGCAGTCACAGAGACAGGGTCAGTGAAGCATACAGTGAACTTGCAAAATTATTAACAGAGAAGGAATTGCGGGATGCCTTGCTCTTGATCTTTGCTAATAAACAGGTACTTGTGATTTGATTTTACTCTCTTTTCCTTAGCTTGCCTATCAAATTCCAACCTTCTGAACCCTCTGCTGCATTAGGGAATGCTAATGTAGAAAGCATAAAATGTGTATATTTTCCTTATATGTAATGCTGGTCAACTAAATGTTGGTACTAAGTGTGTGTGGTAGATTGAACAACCACGGGGTTCTCTATGGTAGTAAGTAGTAAATGCATAACTGTTTGATTTGTCTTTTATGTTTGAATAGCTATTTTGTGATTGTTGCTTCAGTCCAAGCCAATAAAATGGCTTCAAACATAATACAGAAGAATAATTAAGTCTTTATATCTGATTCTCTTGCAGGATGTAGCAGGTGCTCTTCCAGTGGAAGAAATCACAGAACTGTTAAGTCTCCACAAACTCTGCTGTGGCCGTAGCTGGTATATTCAGGGTTGTGATGCCCGAAGTGGTACAGGACTTTATGAAGGACTGGACTGGCTTTCAAGGCAGCTAGTGGCTGCTGGTGTCCTGGATGTGGCTTAACTTTATATAGCTGCAATTTAATGTTGTAGTTTGTGGTTTTGTTTTGTTTGCACGATTTAGAGTGTTGTCATGAAGTCTGCTCTCTGAAGAGGGGACTTTATTTTAGTTGGTGGTTACAAAAAATATAAACCTTGGTCCTATATTGGATAATTGGTTTGGTAAACTTGTGTCATTGTGATTTTGAAAGTTGATATATTTACACTTAGTGGGAATGGAAGAGTATTACAAGGATGCCTTGAAATTCCTTGTTGTGATATTGTTACAGTTTAAATTTTTTCCCGATAAAATTTGCATTGGATTTCATGTAATAATTACAATGAGGTTGCAGTAGTTAATTGGAATTATAAAAATTCTGAGTAGCTTAGAAATACTTTCCCATGAAACTATTCCAAAATCCATCTTAAGTTTATTAGAATAGCCAGCTCTATTAGTTAGAAATAAATGGTGCTACTCTTTAATATCAGAAGAATCCATAAATATAAAGGTGGCATTGAAACTTACATGCAGCTACACCATGTAAAGAAAATGCTTCCATTATTATTTATTAACCTCCTTGTTTGTTACAGGAAGGCAGCGTAACTGCACAAAAAACACCTGGAGAAAAGTGTTGCTGAGCAAAGGGGCTGTGGCATCATTTAGCAATTTGTTTTGTGTCTTAGAGGCAGGGGTTACTTGGGTTTTTCATGCTGAATTATTTATGGACATACTATGGTGATGCTGAGGTGAAAGTGTTTATGCATACTTGGGGACATGATCTGCCTTTAGAGATTGTTTACTTCTCAAGAAATCAAATCAAATTTAAATAAAACTTCTTGAAGAAGTAGTATGGTGTAATGTCAGTCCAGCTATGTGCTTTTATGTAGAAGTCATCATTCCAGATTAAGCTAGAGGCCTTAAAATGTTCAATAACACAACGTAAAAGCAGTGTACACCTATCATAAGTCTTTAGAAGGGTAGATAGTAAAATGTGATACAAACCTTCCATAATTAGATTTTCAGTTTTTAGTGTGTCTTCTACATGTCTCCAATGCCTCTATTTTTAAAGATTACTCATTCATAAACCCATGAAATATGGGTGTAGAGCTGTTTAAATTTAGAGAAGGTTGCAATGACTTAGTGATATCTCATTTTCTGCTAGACGTGCAATTCTGCAAAACAATTCTGTCTGGTATGTCCACAAGAATCTTCTTCCCTTCTAAGTCCATGGCCACTGCCAACTGAAGAAGCCACTCTGTGGACCCTCTCCATGTTGGAAGAGGAGCTATGACAACTATGGAGCAGTAGATCAAAACTGTATCATCACTTTTCTTACTGGAGAAAAGTTAAATCAGGAGAACTAGATAGTGCAAGTGAACAGTGTTGTTTCACAGACATGGAGATATTTTTGCCATGCTGAAAAGTGTTTACCTATGAGAGCTCTGAACCTCATGTAGCAAAGGAAGCGTATCCCATTATCTGTGGCTTCGCTTTCATTGCATTATTAGGAATTTTATGTTGTTTTCCTACTACATACCTTAGGTAAAGCCAAGAATGTATAAACAAATAATTTAGTGCATTTGCACTTTTCTTCTAGAGGAAGTAGTTATTGTAACTACTTCCTTATAATGACACTTGTTACTCAAATTTCACAGAAATTATGTTAAATGCAGCTTCACATTCAGCAAGCCCAATGACTTGAATAATATCTGAAGGAACACTAAGCTTTAAAGTAGTTTAATGTTGTGAAGTGGTCTTCAATGCCTACATATGTACAGATACTGAGACAGAGTATTTACTCTTTCTTTAGACAACCTGATTAAATTTGGAAATCGTTTATAATGGAGTGGAAGATGGGGTTTTTGCACCAAACTTAAAATTGTTAATCGTTCCCTGCCTGTAACTTCTTGCACAGTTGGTGGCTGTAGCTTGAGTATCTGCTTAGCCTGTACTGCAGAGCAACCCCTGACCTAGTTAGGGCTGATTGTCCCTTCACAGCTCTTCTTGAAATATGAACAAATTCTGCTGAGTACAGTAGATACCTTTTCCTGTAATATTTTTAACAGAAGACATGCATTCTTTAGAAGAATCCTGATTTAGTTTTATTTTAGCTGGCTTAGGCTTCAATTGCACATGCTGCTCAGTATAGTTCTACTTCAAAATGTTCAGGGTAACTAGTTTATATTTTATGTAACATTAAATTTGAGGGCAGAGGAAAAATTCTCACTCATACATACACTTTTTCAAGTACAAGTGATTGCTTATGACACATGGAATGCTACCATGAAAGTGTTTTTAAATTGAATTTATTTAAGATGACTTGAAGTAAATGTGAAAGTGTTGCATATGTCTGTGAACTCTTCAGTGTAGAGTACACTAAGAGATTTATTTGTATTATGCACTAATACAACATATAAACTGCTTCAGTTACAAATGTAAGCTTGTTTCATCAGTTTTTCTGAACTTTAGTTTTTAGTGTACTGACTTACGGAATATGTAATTGGAATATTTCTTCAACTAGAACTCAGTAAAGCAGTGCTAACTGTTTAGAAAGACTGAATTAACTTTTCAAAGGATTTTGGCGTAATTTTGAAATTGAGTAAATGCAACATCCAGTGACTGTGCTGTGGCTTTCTTTAAAGAACCTCATCTCAAAACCAGTATGTCTAGGCTAAATGAACAGTCATGCTTTATCACTGTTTCTGTATTCTATCTTCAAAATTATTGTGGACTAGGAGAGTCTAATTCTGGGAGTAGATGTGGATGTTATGTCAAGATTCCTTTAAAGAAAGGGCTCTTTTAGTAGAAAAAATCATGAGCTGCTGCAATTTGCATTGCCCAGAAAATAATTTCTTTTCAATAAAAGTATGTAAAACCTTGAGAACTAATTAATAAACTTGTCTTTTTGTTTTGTTTTGTTTTTTTTTTAAGGTCATCTCAGAATAGGGATGTGCTACATTTAACTCTCTGTAGAATTTTTCTAACTGATCCTGTATCTCACTAAACTTCCTGGGGGTAGCAGCAACTTTTGAGGTAATCAATCTGGTTATCATGCATCATATCTCTATTCATAAATGAAGTTAGCAGAACTGTAAACTCCCAAGTCTTTTATGAGTGTAGTGGTGGTATATGAACATAAACAGCCATGATCAATGTTGCTGTTTATAGAGTAGATTTAATATTTAACTAAGCACCACAGTAACAGGACCATATCAACTCAGATTCACAACAGCTTGAGAAGTTGTCTGAGCTTTCAGTATGAACCTGCTGTTTGTGCACAGGGAAAGATGGGTGAGTGATGTGATGTTTGGAGCCTGTCTTGGGCAAAGTGATCACAAAAGAAGGTTTTGCTTCTTGGAGAAATAAGGATAGGGGTCAGCAGCTCTCCTACCTTGCACTTTTAGAGGGCCTGTTTAGGAAACTAGTTGATAGAATCCTGCAGGAGGTAGTCCTTAAGGGCAATGGAGTCCAGGAAGGCAGAAGGAAATCCTAGCTAGAGGAGCAGGAGCAGGGTCTCCCCAGGTGCTGAAAGATAAATCAGTGGGAAAGGAGGTCAGCCTGGCTCAACAGAGAGCTCTGGTTGGAACATGGGGAGAGAGGTTTTATAACCTCTGGAAGAAAAGGCAGACAACTCAGCACAACTACAGTGATGCTATGAGGTTATGCAGGGAGAAAATCAGAAAGGCCAAAGCCCAGCTAGAACTTGATCTGAGTACTGGTGAAAAAGCAATAAAATGAGGGCCAATGAGAATCTCCATTCTTTTTTATATGCAGAGAGAAACAGTAACAAAAGATAGAAGAAAAAGCTGAAGTATTTAATGCCTTCTTACCTGTTTTTACCAGTAAGACCAGTTATCCTCAGAGTACCCAGTCCCCTGAAGTGGAAGACAGGGGTGACGAGCAAAATGGTGCGAGGTTCAACAAGGCCCAGTGCTGGGTCCTGCCCAGGTCACAGCAACCCCAGTCAGTGCCACAGGCTGGGACAGAGTGGCTGGAAAGGACCTGGGGGTGCTGGTGCCAGCAGCTGAACATGAGCCAGGGTGTGCCCAGGTGGCCAAGAAAGCCAATGGCATCCTGGCCTGCATCAGCAATAGTGTGGCCAGCAGGACCAGGACAGGGATTGTCCCCCTGTCCTGGGCACTGCTGAGGCCACACCTCGAGTGCTGTGTCCAGATCTGGGTATCTCAATTCAGGAAGGAAATTGAGGTGTTGGTAAAGGGTCTGAAGCACAAGTCATCTGAGGAGCAGCTAAGGAGAAAAGGAGGCTCAAGGGGGACCTTAGCCATCTCTACAACTTCCTAAAATGAAGATGTAGTGAGGTTGATGTTGGTCTCTTCTCCCAGTTAACAAATGACAGGACAAGAGGAAATGGCCTCAGATTAGGAAAAATTTCATCATTGAAATGGGATCAGGTATTGGAATAGATTACCCAGAGAAGTGATGGAGTCACCATTCCTGGAAGTGTTCAAAAAACATATGGATAAACCTGGGGACATGGTTTAATGGTAAAGATGGTGGTGGTGTTGGTTTAATGCTTAACTTATTGAGCTTGCCAGGTTTTCTCAGCCTTAATGATGCTTTGATTCTGTTGTATAAGTCCATCAGAAACAGCTGATGCAAAACTTAGTTCAGATGATTATCACAGTTTAAAGTAAGTTAAATATTGCAGTAGAAGCGGTAATGTTTGTAGGACCTCAGCTAAAATGAAGCTAGAAAAAAAGACTCACTAGGCTAAAATAAAGAGAAAGCAAACACTGAAAGAAAAAAATCACTGAAAAAACCAAACAAATTGCAAAGGATTTTATACACTGGCTTTTTAAGAGCTGATCGTTGCTCCTCAACAGAGAAAATGTATATATACAACAACTATTTTTAAAGAATAGCTGTATATTACATTGTTTTCATAGCAAACAGTATCATAACAATGTAATTTTTGATACACATAAAAAGGATTAAGAAGTTCACTCAACTTAGTATTTCTGATCTTTTCCTTTGTCAAAGATTTCTGTACTGTGAAACAGATTAATTAAGTATGAAAGATGCAAGTGAAAGTGAAAAAGTTACAAACATTATCATGGGACATGGTGGGAGTTTAATTCTGCAGGGGAGAGATGCAAGAAAGACAGTAGACTTTCTAAGAAACATGCAGATGTTTTTACTTTAAAATACAAAGTTACCAGAAATACAGAATTAGGGCACTTTAGGTACAGTAATTTCACGAATACAAGCCGCACCATTTTAACTAAAATTTTGCTCCCACACCAGAAATGTGGCTTACGCTCAGGAGCAGCTCATATGTGAATACTTTTCTGACATTTCCAACCCCTGAAGTGGAAACCGAGGTGCCAAGTCAAGCAACCTGCCAGTAAAAGCTGGCACTTCGCGATTGCTACAAATTGTTGTGCCACGGGTGGAGCTGGCTCCCTGCAGGCAGCATGGGGGGGGGGCGGGGGGGGAAGGGGGAGGGACAACTCCATGTTCCCCTGCCACCATGGGGCAGCGCCAGGCCGGGGCGAGCGAGTCTAGTGGCAGCGGCAGCTGGCCCCAAGTGGTTCCGCTGAGTGGCCCCACCAAGCTGGGCCACCTGGCCCTGTCGGCAGCCCTGAGCAGGCCGAGCCTGCACAGCCTTAGCCGAGCCAGTAAACCCCCTGCCATGCCATGATTCTGTTACTATTTGGCAACTTTGTTGCACGTGGGTCCTCGTTGTGAATGACAGAGCAGCTTATAATCAGGTGCGGCTTATTTATGGACAAAGAACAAAATGTTTGCCAACACCCAGAGATGTGGCTTATAGTTTGTGCAGCTTGTATTCGTGAAATTACTGTACAATAAAAATAGGATAACTAGTGATTGTTCTGTCCCGATATTTGCTATACCTAGGAACTATAAAAAATATTTGTTCTTCCTAGGTCCTTTTCTGGGTCCCACACACATAGGTTTTTTTCTGTTGAAGCTGGAAATTTCAATGCCTGCCTTACTTCACTGTTATATTAATGATGCTGATATCCTCATAGGGTTTGTCAGTTTTGGGGTTGACTTTGACATTTGAGATTCTCTGAACGACCTCCATTCCTTTAGTCACCCGTCCAAACACACTGTGCTTGTTGTCAAGCCATGGCTGTTTGAGAGCACAGGAGAAAAAAAAAAGCATATTAAAATAGAAAAATGCAGCATGTAAATTAGGTATCAAACCAAAAAGACACTAAATGCACATGGAGACTAACACTCTGTAAATACTAGCATGCAAGTAAATACTAGAATGCACCTAATACATATTCATATGCATTTGAACTTATATTTTCAAATTGCTTTCTTCAAGTACTACAGAGGTCACATTCTACCAGTGCAATAGCATTGTATTAGTTAAGTGTATTCTCAGTACACAGAAATGTCGTTCCAGTCTCTCTATTTCATGGTACTTTCAGAGAGGTATTTTAAGTGCCAGTACAGAATACTATCCAATTCAATACTCATACAGTATGCCCAATTTGAATATAGGTCCTCATACAACTTAATGAACTTCAAAACTATGGTAGATGGCTCATTTTTTACATTAGTTTGAAGTACTATAAGAATGCAGTTTTTGTAATTGTTACTTTTAAGGATTTGGTTTTTATGCCTTAGATGCACATACCAAAATTTCTATTATTGACTCTGAACTTATACACAGATCAAATGAAATTTCAAACCTGAACACGGGCTTCTTTGTATAGCTACAATTAGGCAGTATTAAAGACATCCTGACACCACATCCAAACCCCAAACAATCTAAGCAATGCCTAGGTTTCCATCACTATTATTAACGTAAGATACTCTAGTAATATATAATTGCAAACATGCCTAGGAATTTATACCACCCTCACTCCCTTTAAAGGTGAAAGGCCTCTTCATCATGAGTGGCCTTTTTCTGATGGAATGTATTTCTACATCTAGGGGACAATTTTAGTGAAGTTTACACACTATATGTTGTATGTATAATTTATTTGTAAAGCAAGTACTAGTGTGTTCCTTTTTGGATGAGTAAAAGGTTGATTTTTTTACCATCTAGGTAGCCTCTCATGCCTTAAACTGAGCTTTTAGTATTACTTACAGTTGGCACTACTGTTATAAAAAATTGGGATCCATTGGTATTTGGTCCTGCATTAGCCATGCTAAGCGTGTATGGTCTGTCATGTCGTAAAGTTGAATGAAACTCATCTTCAAATTCTCCTCCCCAAATGCTTTCACCTCCCATTCCTGTACCAGTTGGGTCACCAGTCTGAATCATGAAACCCTGCACAGAAATTATATGTTATCACATTATTGCACAGAATACATAACCAGAAGTGTTATATTCTAGGTGACATTTTTTCCAACTTACTTCAAATCTTTCAACGAAAGGTGTTAAAATGTTGTGTGTAAGGGAAAAAGCATTTAAGGCATTTTAAAGTGCCTGTCAAGTACTTGTGCAAAAGCAAGATTACTCACTATTCCTGCTAGCAAAGGACAGAAACCCAACTATCTCTACCTTTTGCAAATTCTTCAGCTCTATCACTTGATTCTGGTGCAACAGAAAAAAAGAGGCCTTACAAGAAAGGCCTTCAGACATGAAGCAAAGTCTTAATTCAAGCAGGATAGCTGAACTCATCTTTCAATATTCAGTTTTCTGCTACCTTATCAGTTGCAGAACAACTACTACTACAGTAATTTCACGACTATAAGGCGCACCCTTTTGACTAAAATTTTTCCCCAAACCCGGAAGTGCGCCTTATAGTCCGGTG
>PYHW01009486.1:11587201-11597323 GCA_013186435.1 Turdus rufiventris
TATAAGCTGCACCTGATTATAAGCTGCACTTTGGGTTCGGACCAAAATTTTAGTCAAAATGGTGCGGCTTGTATTCGTGAAATTACTGTAATTGGTAAGGAAGAGCTTATAAAGATCATGTCAGCCAGAAGTGGCCAAGGCTAGAACTGTATGGCTTTTTTTCAATATATGAATTATTCAAATATGCTAGTGAATGTGAATAAAAGTATACCAATGAATTTTATCACGTGTAGGTAGGATATTCACGTAAATAAAGAATTCTCATTTTAATAAAGCACAGACCACTATCACTGCAGTTGTTTAGCTTAATTGGGAGCACAGTACTCAAATTGCGTCAGAATTTAGAAACAGTAATTCTCCAAGTAAAAGGACTTTTATTGAAGCATTTAACTTAATGCATATTTAACTTAGTAGTTTTTCTAATTTTCATCTCAGATCAAACAGTGTTTTTAAAACTACTAATCTAAAGCTTCTTAAATTTTTTTGAGATAAGTACTTTACTATTACTAAAGGAAGTACAGTAATTTCACGACTATAAGGCACACCCTTTTGACTAAAATTTTCCCCCAAACCCGGAAGTGTGCCTTATAGTCCGGTGCGCCTTATATGAAGTACAAAGTTGCAACGTTTGCCACCCCGGAAGTGCGAGCCGTGAGCCGTTGGGGGGGGCCAGCAGTGCCGTGGCAGCTGGGTGGAGGCAGGCCCGGGGGGGCGCGGCACTGCCCCTGTCAGGTCCGGGAGAGCCAATGGCTGCCAAGTGGAGGCGGGGCTGGGTGCCCACGGCACCGCCCCTGTTGGGCCTGGGGAGACCCAGGGGCCCATGGCTGCCGGATGGAAGTGGGCCCGGGGTCCCGCGGCACTCCCCTCCTGGGTCCATGTGGGCCCGGGGGCCCATGGCTGCCAGATGGAGGCAGGCCCGGGGGCCCGTGGAAGCCCCCCTCCGGGGTCCATGCAGGCTCGAGAGCCCATGGCTGCCGGGTGGAGGCAGGCCCGGAGGCCCGCAGCACCTTCCCTCCCGGGTCTGGGCGGGCCCGGGAGCCCATGGCTGCCGGATGGAGGCAGGCCCGGGGGCCCGCAGCGCCACCCCTCTCGGGTCCTGGTGGGCCTGGGAACCAATGGCTGCCGAGTGGGGGCGGGGCCTCAGCCAGCAACCTCGCAGGAGGAGCTGGGGGCAGAGCCTCGCTGCAAAAAAAAAAGTACGCCCTATAGACGGGTGTGCCTTATCTGATCTACAACGTTGCGAGTTTTGCTGACTCCTGGCATGTGCGCCTTATAGTCAGGTGCGCCTTATGGTCGTGAAAATACTGTACTTTTCTTAATTTAATAAATTGACTGTGTTTATTTAGGAGATATTTCATGCTGTCATGGGAGGGTTAAGGGTTTCCTTTTTGTTAAAGGAATTTTTTATTTAAATACAGTAATTTCACTACTATAAGGTGCACCCTTTTGACTAAAATTTTGGTCCGAACCTGAAAGTGTGCCTTATAGTCCGGCGCACCTTATATAATGTACAAAGTTGTGAAATTTGCCATCCCGGAAGTTCGAGCTGCGAGGAGCTGAGCCGCGAGGGAGGGCAGCGCCACGGGAGCACCGAGCCACGAGGTGGGGTGGAAGCAGGCAGCTGCGGCCAGCAGGAGCCGCGCAGTGTGGGCGAGACTGGGCAGCTGCAGGCAGCCCCTGGCCAGCAGGAGCCGCACAGGGTGGGAGGGACTGGGCAGCCCCCAGCTAGCAGAAGCCGGGTGGGGAGGGAGGGAGTGGACAGCCCCTGGCCAGCAGGAGCCACACGGGGTGGGTGGGACCAGGCAGCCATGGGCAGACCCTGGCCAGCAGGAGCCACGTGGCTGAACCGCAGCAGCCGCGAGGTGTGAGCTGTGGCCGCCCTGAGCTGCAGCAGCCACGAGCCATGGCTGCCCCAAGCCCCACCTCGCCAGCCAGGGGCTGGCGGGAGTGCTGGGACCTGCACACAGGGAGGGCGCTTGGGGCTGCGTTTAAAGGCTACACCAATCCGTGAAAAGTGTTTGCAAATTGAGCACCTGCCAGTAAACTACACAATGGCAGGATTCTGTTACTAATTCATTAGTTTGTTGCACGTGGCACGGATCCTCGCTGAAAAAAAAACAAAAACAAAAACAAAAAAAAAAAAAACAACGTGCGCCCTATAGTCCGGTGCGCCTTATATAATGTACAAAGTTGCAAAATTTGCCAACTCCCAGGGGTGCGCTTTATAATCCAGTGCGCCTTATAGTCTTGAAATTACTGTAATTATTTGTGAGATTAGAGATATCAAGCCCAAAGTTTCACAAAAAAAAATCTGTTTTATAAAAATTTTAATCTGTTAGAATAGTTTTGTTTTCTGCTGTTAATGTATTGAAATAGTTCCAAAAATTTATATGTTTATGCAGAAGCTGCAAGTTGACATGGATCTGAGGGTTGACTAGAGTATGTTGAATGCTGTAGAAAACAAAATTCAGTTTTTATTCTGAAAATGCATGAGTCATAAATCACTGCAGTTTGTAGAAGCATTCTGGGGAAGCATTTCCATCTTCTTGAATTGTACTTTGCTTTTGCTGTATTGCAGTTGCTCAGTGTTTGAGTTAGGATATTGGCCTTACTGGACCGTTCATCTCGCTGCATACATCTGCTGTTGTGAACAGTAAGGATGGTGACATACTTCTGAAGTTAATAAAACTAGGTTCTATCATCATGGTTAAGCATTCGGGTAGCTATTTAACAAGGAATTGGAAGACTGGAAGAATTTGATTGCCCACATTGGTAACATTGGTTGAATGCCTTCTACTGGAAAAGTCAGGCTCAGTTGTCTTGATATGTATAGAAATGTGGTTTTTATTCATTATGCACCTATACCAATGTACTTGGAGCTAGTTCACATACAAAAAATAACACACAAGCATTAACACTACACTTTTTTCAATTTAATTTTAGCTTGCTGAATAGTGATAGTAGGTTAGCCCAGCAGGACACCACAGCATGTGGTTAAAATGCTGCTGAAAGCAGAACTGGTTTTTTAGAAGGTACAAAAATTTCTCTCAAGCCAGGCTGCTTTTCAGTATCAGTAAATTTATTATCCAATGCAAAAGTAACACATTAATTTTCTTTTTCAGTAATTTCTACCAATCCAGATGTACTGTTAGAATTAGGAAAAGAAGAGGTAAGTCTTTTTGTTGGTAAGAGACAATAAAATCCTGTTGGGAAAAAAAGAAAAATAATATATGCAATTGCTGCATTTTCCTATCACTGTTCTAGGGTGGACTACTGCTAAAATGCTGTGTATTTTCCTTCAGCCATTTATGTTGTCCTAATTATTTTTTTCCCCTGTGGTATAACTAGTAAAATTTCATAGTTGTAACAAGTGAGATTTTAAACTGACTTATTGCACAAGTCAGTGAGTAAGGCATAGTAAACATTGTTTTGCCTCTGGACACACCATCTAATCACAGTAGATCAACAAACTTATCTGCATGCAACAAAAATGATGTGATAGGCAACATCCCTGCTACATTAATGCTCCAATACCTCAGTTAGGATTAGAGTCCCATTGTGCTGGATGCCACCAGGAGACAGAAATCTCATGCCAAGGAGATTGGTGACCATGCCTTGCAAAGATTTAGCCATCATCTTTAACATCATGCAACAGGGCTCATTTTTAGGCTGAAGCCTATACACTGTACTTTTCAAAATAACTTTCAATTAACATTGCACAAGTGCTTGGGCAAGAAGATCCACTCAGAATAGTGTTTTCAAGATGAACTTTGGCTGAATTTTAATTGTTAAGTGGAATTTGTCACAGAATGGCTGGAGTTAGACGGGAGCTTGGAGATAGAATCATAGGATAGTTTAGGTTGGAAAAGTCCTATAAGATGATTAATCCAACCATCCAAATCCACCACTAAATCCTGCCCCTAAGTGCCTCACAGGATGTCAAGGTGGCTTTTGAATATCTTAGAAGGAGGACACTCCACAGCCTCTCTGGGCAGCTTGTTCCAATGCTCAGTCATCCTCCAGTAAAGCAGTTTTTCCTAATTTTCAAATGGAACTTCTGTATTTGAGTTTGTGCCTGTTGCCCCTTGTTCTATCACTTGGCACCACTGAAAAGTCTGACCCTATCCTCTGATGCCTGCCTTTAAGATATTTGTGTGTGTTTTTTTTAAACAAAAAGTTATATTGCATTTCATATGTAATAGAAAATTATGTCATATTATGTGTTACACAGAGGAATCAGTTCTTTTAGACATTGAGTTCTATGGCAATAATTTGCAAATAGTTTGTTGAGTTCCTCCATTAGAAGAAAGAGCAAATCAAAAGTGCTTGCTGGTAGCATTACACTACATTGGTGAGACATAGAAATGCTACGAGACTTGAGAATATTCCTGTAACACCTTCTGATATCACTCACAGCAGCAAACCCCACTGCTGTTAAGAGTCACTATGAAAAAGTTATTAGGTTACACACTTGGATTTGGCTGCATAGCTATGGCATGTTGGTCTGATATTTGAGGATTAGTTTTTTTCAGATGTTGCATGTATGGAGCATATTTTCAGAATTTGTATTTCTTTGAGCTAAATTCTCAAGTGCTCCTATTTTGTATGAAGCAGAAAAAGTACATCCAAATCATAGGCTTATGTAAGAAACAGTATTTTGTAGAAGACCACAGTGCTTTAACAGGGGACCTCATCATTTTATAGAAGTATCTGAAGAGAATGGAGCTGGCTCTTCTTGGTGATGCTAAGCAATACGGCAAGAGGCAATGGGATACACAAGAACACAAGGAAGAGCTTCTTTACTGTGCTCTGGAACATACTGCCCAGAGAGATTGTGGAGTCTCTCTCAAGAACTGCCTGGGTGCAACCTGTGCCCTGTACTCTTGGATGACCCCTGCCTGAGTAGGGAGGTTGGACCACATGACCCATTGTGGTCCCCCACAGTGGGTAAGGAAACTTCCCTGTCCAACAATCCAGGAGCCACGGTGTCAGTCACTAAGCCCATTGGTAGCTAGACATCTCACACTCACACTGCTTCCTTCTTCCCTTAAGCTAACGCATCCCAATCCTTAAAATAATTTAATTGTGGCATAGTAACAGAATAACACCTTTGGCTAGGTGCCTCTGGGGAGGGACTGAGAACAAATGGATTTTATACCCTCAAAGCCAAAATGCTTTTATACCCTCACAGTGTAAACAAGGAGAGTCCAGGCGTCATCAGCTCCTGCCATGTCTCAATGTCCCCTCACCTGGCAGGGTCACAGGTCCCTGGGCCTTTGTTCTGCAAAGAGTTGGCAGCTCATGGCCTCTTGCCTGGGGCTCTTGCCGGAGCTCAACCCAGAGCTCAACCTGCAGCTCCCACTGCAGCTGCCTGCACTGAATATGTTCCTCAACATAACCTTACGCATTCTGTGATCCTATAATGAATGACCCAGCCCACTGAGAGTCCGCTGTTCCCTAGATTGAGCAATGCCTATAGCTTCTGACTACAGTAGTTTTATTTCTCCATATTTCCTGTCCCAGATATATCCATAGCACTGAGGGTCATTTAATTAATGGATGTGGTTAGTCTTTCTTTGATCTATCTTCATTTTCTGTACATTTCATGTGGTGCAAGTAGTGTGGATTCATTCTTGCCAGCACCTGCAATAACTTGGACAATAGAGCCCTGGTGTTGTAGAAATTTTCTGCTCAGTCATTTGTCAGCTGTGCAGTTCATAGGTATGCTCCACAATGTGCTTCAGGTAAAATGAAATATTTTTTTAAGCTCTGAGAGATTCAAGAAGACACTAATGAGCAACTGGTTATAGTGACTTTTTAATAGCTCCTGCATTTTAAACTGGATTTTAATATTTATTAAGAATTGCAGATGACTTTGTCCCTCTTTATCAGATTTACAGATGTAGCCTTACATAGAACAAATACTACAGCTTGGGCTACCTCCAAAGAATAATTTAGTTTATATTATTTTATAGTTGCAGAAAGCAAAAGATGATCTTGAAATGATGCTGTCAGCAGTTCTGTCAAAGAATAAGAAACTGGAAGAAGATCTGAAAAGGTAATACAATAATTTGGACTTTGGAATGCTATAAGCTTTTTTCCTTTTTTTTTTGACTGTCCAGAGAAACTATTTATCTGTTGTGCCATTTTCTGCTTTTCATGTTGCAAAGAGAAAAGCAGATGTATGAGGAACAGAAACACATACTAGATACCGTTACTAAAATTGAAGAAGAGCCAAATACCCAAGTTGGACCACCTTCTGCAGAAAGGTATTTCAACATTTTTGAGTTATAAATTGAAGAATTTAAATATCAAGAGGAGCAAATGAGCAAGCAAAATCTTAAATCTTTGTTTAATAGATCAAATAATTGCTCACTAATCCATATTTGACACATGAAAAAAATGCTGCTGCTATATCCTGTGGTTAAAGATGTTGAATTTCTAACAATAGATAATAACGGAGTTTTTTACTATCTAGTTACTTGATTTGATCCCGTATTCTATTACTATGTTTTTATTGTTAGTTTGGAAATTAGAAAATCCAATGAAGTGAGAAATAAAATACTGAAACTAAAGGCCTTTAAGAAAGAAATCTTGAGTGCTTTCATTCGATTCCTGGATGAACATTTTACTCATACAGAGGAAGGTGAAAATACTAAAAATAAGGTAAGACTTCTCTTTAAATTTGAAATGTTCGATTTATATATAGTTACAATAATTTCACGATTACAAGCCGCACTGACTATAAACCGCATCTCCGGGTGTCGGCAACATTTCGTTCTTTCTTCATACACAAGCCGCACCTGATTATAAGCCACTCTGTCATTCGCAGTGAGGACCTGTGAGCAACAAAGCTGCCAAGTAGTAACAGAATCATGGGATGGTGGGGTTTACTGGCTCGGCTTGGGCCGTGAGGGCTTGGCCCGCTTGGGGCTGCTGACGGGGCCAGGTAGCCCAGCTCAGTGCTGCTGCTCGGTGGGGCCACTCGGGGCCAGCCGCCACTGCTGCTGCTGTGCTCGCTCGCCCTGGCCCAGCGCTGCCCCACGGTGGCAGGAGGTCACGGAGCCCGCCGCCACCCGCAGCGCCGGTGGGAGGTGGGGATGGAGCCTGCCGGCACCAGCGGCAGTGCCGGCAGGTGGAGATGGAGCCCACCGGCACCCACCGTGGTGGCAGCTGGAGGGGAAGGAACCCCCCCACTCCCACAGTGGCGGCAGGTGGGAACAGGAGCCCCCCGCCTTCCCCCTGAGCCGCGGGGATGGCAGCACAGAACCCCTCCGTCTCTCCCCTGGGCTGCATGGCCTGAAGGAGGGAGTTCCCCGCCTCCCCCTCCTTTCCCGCGCAGCTGGCACTGAGCCCAGCTCCACCCGCCGCAAAACAGAGTAACCAATTTGTAACAATCACGCAATCCCGGGTTTTACTGGCAGGTGCTTGGTTCAGCACTCTGGCTGGCACTTCTGGGGTTGGAAATGTCAGAAAATTATACACATATTAGCCACTCCTGAGTGTAAGCTGCATTTCCGGGGTGAGAGCAAAATCTAAGTCAAAATGGTACAGCTTATAATCATTAAATTACTGTAGATCCAATATCTATTTAAAGTCACTAGCATTGAACCTGCAGTTGTTTTTTGAAATAAGTGTAGTTTTTACAGCTGATCTGCTGGCTTTAATTTATATTTTTCAGGTTGTTTTGTATTATTTAAGGCTGTTTCCAGCTAGATATTTTCTTCTTTTTTAATGCATGTACCCTTTACCCACTGAGATGCATAGCAATATATAGCAACTGCAAGCGATACCAAATTTGGAAATGTGGTGGGGTTCAGTCCAAATTGATTTTTATTTTTTTTTTAACTTCACTGGGCAAGTAGATTCCCATTTTCTTTGGCAAAGCAAATCTTAATTGTCTAACAATGTTTTTGGCACAATAAGGAAAAGTGTTTATTGTAATTACAGAGTAGTTTGGAATGTTAGCCATCAGATTTTGTTCAGGCAAACTGGGTCAAAAATTATCTTATCACTTCAGGGAAAATAGGCAGCCAGGGAATATTTTACATAATAAATTTGAAGTGTACAGTAAAAATAAAACTATTATCATTACTATTTGATAGATGCAAAAAAGCTATGAAAAAAGGCAGGTTTTGTTTTTGATTTCAAGCACGCTTAAAATCACAGAAGTAGAAATAACTTCTTTAATCCAGTTCCCTGGTAACTGCATAATATAATATCTTCAGTATTATCATTGAGCTCCATTCTAGAACAAATAATTTTTACTACTGTTTCTCCTGTGTTTTTTCTTCTAGTACTTCATTATTCTGCTTTGCACTATCTCATAGCTTCCAGTCTAAATTTAACCATGTCTAACACAGATCCACAGGTATTCTTATACACCAGAATTTTCCTTAGAATAGCTCTGTTTCTTTCTTGTGTTTATTCGTCCTGATATATTTATGGTGGCAGTCTCATATCCTCTCTTGCT
The DNA here is from genome assembly GCA_013186435.1 of Turdus rufiventris. NCBI lineage: Eukaryota > Metazoa > Chordata > Aves > Passeriformes > Turdidae > Turdus > Turdus rufiventris. The sequence continues at coordinate 11,595,675 of PYHW01009486.1, forward strand.
TTGTTTTGCTAATTGAACTAACAACGCCTTTATGTTTTCCTGTTAAATAGTATTTTTCAATTCCCTACTTTATCCTAGTAATACCCATTGTGTATTTTTGTTTTCACAGTTTGTTTCACTTGTATTAATCTTTTTTGTAACCTGCTAAGAAACAGTATTATAAATAAAATACTAGCTAGCTCCCATCCATCACCAAAGCAACAAATTACACCCTTGTCTTTTTCTGTCTGTAATTTGCAGCTAATGATCCTGATCTTTTAATTAAAAAAAAAAAGAAAAAAAATCTTTGTTTTGCACATAAGCATATATTTTGCCCGTAAAAATGCCAAGTGGAGATGTCAAGACATGATGTTAATTTTCAAAGTATTATTCAAATATCTTATTTTGTTGAATCTTAGTTTTTCTGCATGCCAATGCCTTCCTTTTCTGCTGTTAGTAAATATGACAGATTTTGCTCCTGGTCTCTCCATTTAAAAAAAAAAACTCATGTGTGACAGTGTTAAATGCACTACACAAGTCCAGGTTGATTACATCAGCTGTTCTTCCTTTTTCACAAATACTTTAACTCTTATAGAAGGCCACTAAATTTGTTGGGTGGGGATGGTCTATAAAGAAACCATGTTGGTAGTCACTTTACTTAAACAAAAAAACTACTTTGATTAATTTCAACACAAGGTTTTGTCTTTCCTTAGCTTAAATTTTATTTATGTGTTTCCTGAACTCTTAAACACAGTCTGTTTTCTGACAAGTCTTCTTTCTTTTCACTCTTTGTGAATTCATAGCTTTTCTATATATTTTGACTCACTTGGATCACTTGGCTTAACTACAGGTACTCCCAATCTGCATCTAAGTAATTGAGTGTGAACACAGCCAGCCATTTTTGCCTACATTTATTGGGTGTCAGAAATATAAATTGTAATCACTGGCATTGAAATTTTCTGCTATCTTGATTCAGGAGAACACATTATTCACTTCTGTTATCGTCTTGGTTCAACAGTCTGGAAGCACCAAACTCTTAACTCTGCACATCAGTGATTTTGCTTCACTTTGTGGAAGCATCTTGTGTTCACAGTGAGGGCAAATGTGCAGGGTTGGTGTCTGCAAGACATGGCTGCACCATAGTTTGAACTGCTCCAAGCCTTGCTGATCTGGTTCCGCCCTCCTTTCACCTGGCAATGTGCATGTGGGATTGGGAGTGGGAGTGAGGACTGGTCACAGCAACTCATACTGGCTTCCATTGCCATGGCCCAACACCTTTAATATAGGCAGTGACTGTAGTAACAATTACATTGCATTTTAGATCGAGGATTAAAATCTACCTTTTTTTTTTTTTTCCCTAAAGATAATAATATGAAAAATCAGAGGCTGAGGAATATGCAAATCTGTCTGACTGGAAAGGTCAAGAAGGTTCATTTCAGGCTAAATAATGAAATGCTGAGCATCCTGCTTAATGACTTTATAAGCACTAAGTGATCAACAGTACTTATTGTATTATTAGTACAGTAATTTCACGAATACAAGCCGCACCATTTTGACTAAAATTTTGGTCTGAACCCAAAACGCAGCTTATAATCAGGTGCAGCTTATATGGACAAAGAATGAAAAGTTGCTGTTTGAGTTTGGAGGACAGGTGTCTGCTGAGAAAGGCA
>PYHW01009486.1:11597743-11619443 GCA_013186435.1 Turdus rufiventris
AACAGATACCTTTTATCACACCCTGTATTGTAATGTGTGGCTTATAATCAGGTGCGGCTTATATATGGACAAAAGAACAAAAAGTTGCTGACATCCGGGAGTGCAGCTTATACTGGATGCATCTTATAATCATGAAATTACTGTAATTTTGACCAGGAAAATATGTCAACAGAGGTTGTGAAGTACTTTCATGTTTGCTCTAAGGAACTTTTTACAGATAGGTAATGTAGATTCTATTTCCTCAGCTGAGTATCAAGATAAAGGCAATTGATGTTATTGGGCCATAGCTCCAGGATTTGCAGTTTCCATGGAGCAGGTTCTCCCTGAAAACTGAAACTTCCAACTCTCTACAGATGGAACTATTACAAACTGTAACTGGAGAAAAGGATCCAGAACTTGCCTTTCACTTACTCTTCTTTTTTGCTTGTATTCTTCCTCTGTTCCAGAAGTGGAGTTTGTATAAGATGCTGCACACCTGGTAATATCTTAGAACTTAAACTGATATATTCAACAGCAGTGCTGAGAAAGCTAGTGAAATACTATCTCCTTTGTTTTGTTGAAACTGAAGTGCATGGCGAAAAAGAATAAAACTGGAGAATTTAAGATTCGGGTTTACCGTGCAATAGTACAAGCAGATCCTCTGACATTGCTGCTAAAGGAATCTCTATAGACAAATAGTTTGATTTGGTGGCTACAAAAAAAAACAAGTCATCCTCTAGTGATATTTTATCATTGCCTTTTTTTTCCACCAAAAGTTTTAATTATTCTGTTTCTTAAGCTTGATAATTTTTTTAGTTGAAATCAAAGCAAGTAAGAATTCAGTGTCAAATCTTGAAAAAAAATTAAGGTACCGTGAAATGAAGTCCTAAGTTGTATATTCTTTGTATTATAAACATCTATTTAAAGCTCATGAAAATATTTTTTTCTCTAACAAATCTTGTTGATAGAAGTTCTGTACTACATTATAAAAGTGATGTACCTGGTTTTATGTAAACACATAGGTAAAAGCATTATGATCGCTTTAGATTAATCTCTCTTGATAATTCAAAAAATGTTACATTTGAAGTGTAGGATTTTGAACTGGTAGATTTAAATGCTACCTTGTATTTCTGTCTAAATCTAAGTAAAAGTTTTCATCTATTGTGTACTATGCAATCAAATAATTGTGTAATTATTTTACTTTGTCAATTAACATTTTTCCTGACTAGTGTGGGGTTTTGTTAATTTTGTTATCTTTCCAGTACCCTTCTGCAGAGTCAGCTGTAGAACTGATACCACTGAAAGAAATTTTAGAGGTAAGATGCTTTTACTATGTAGAGATTTGAGGAATTTTTAAATATTCAGATGTCATTATGATGATAATAATAATAAAGTGTTTATTATTAATATAAACAACAGTATGTGGCATTTAGTTAAGACACTTAATCTAGAATGATGAAGAATGTTGTGTCTACAAGAGGACTGCAGGGATACCTCATTGCGGCCTTCTAGTACTTAAAGGGGGCTTGTAAAAAGATGGAGAGCAACTTTTTGCATAGGAGAATAGTTTTAAATTAAAAGAAGAGAGATTTAGATTAGCTGTCAAGAAGAAATTCTTTACTGTGAGGGTGCTTAGGCACTGGAAGAGCTTGCCCAGAGAAGCTGTGGATGCCCCATCCCTGGCAGTATTCAAAGCCAGGTTGAATGGGGCTTTGAGCAATCTAGTCTAGTGGAAGGGTCCCTGCCCCTGGCAGAGGGCTTGGAATGAGATGATGTTTAAGCTACATTCCAAACCAAACCATTCTATGAATCTAATTCAGTTTTCTATTTTAATTCCTATCAAAGTAAACCCCAAATTGTTACAAGAGGTATGGAAATCATGTTCAGTTTAGGCTGGAGTATGACTGTCTCTTATTTCTTGATTTTTCAATGTTTAGTTCAAAGAAGTTTTATGTACCTTAGTGGCTCATGTTGGGAGAGACAAATACTACGTTTAACACAAAAAAAATTGGTCCATTTCATGCTCTATTTTATACTGTTTCAAGAAGAATATTTCTGAGATACACATTAACAGAAGGACTAATTAATCTGTAGCCTCAGAAGGACTAGTAGTCTTATGCATTAACTGGATTATTAACTCATACAAGGAAATCAATGAATCTGATTCATGCATTTCTAATTGATTTTATAAGTATACAAGCATTGCTTAGTGTGAATTTTTAATTACAATCCAATTTATGAATGTGAATTGCAAAGCATAATTCTTGTCTTAAATGTAGAATTTGAAGTGAAATTTTCTGATCCTCCTCCTTAGACAGTTCTAGACTTCTATATGTGAGATGTCCCTGGGGAAAATTTTTTTTCTTGAGGCAAAACGTGATGTTATAAAAACTTTCTGATATTAAGATGCTATTATCTAATTGCATCAATCAGATGTCAGAAAAAACTAAATAAAAATTTGTTAAAAAGTAATGCATTTGGAATAAATTCTCATAATTGGAAGTACAAAAGACATTAACTGGGACAATTCTTCAGAATGTTCTGGGAAAGAGAAGCAGTTGTTTATTTGGGTCTTTTATTAGTAGCAGTAGATACAGAAATATAAAATCTGGTAGTAAGGATTTTGAATTTGTCTTTAGAACTGAGGAGCAAACAATATTTTGTACTTACTGAAATTGGGGAAGTGTAACATTCAAAAGCTCTAAGTAGAAAGATTAAATATCTAGGATAAATAGAGCACCATGGGATGGGTAAGTTTATGTAATCTGTAATGTGTGCAGTACTCTCCACGAACAATATCGTGAAGGCATGAACATGATATCCATGAAATGGAAAAGAGTGACAAAACTGATTTTGTGTTAACTCCATTAGCTTAATTCTGTATTTAGATACTGCATTTAATCTACATTTATTCTGGGGAAAAAAAGAGGATTCTGGTTTTGATTTTTACATTTATAAAGATGTTATGAAGTTAATTGGAAGTCCTTTGCTTTATTTCTATTTTGAACAGATCTCATATTTTTTATGTAGTTCTTTATTTCTTATATTGCCTACATCACAGTAATTTGTATAAATTTGGTTAAAAGAGATAAAAATCTAACTGTTTGGATAATTTCCTAAATTTTATCCTTCTGGTCTTCCAGTGTCTGATAGACAAAGTAATTGCCACACCACACGAACCTTACTTAACAATCAGTGAGTCATTTTGGCCACCTTACATTGAGCTGCTGCTGCGATATGGAATTGCCGTAAGACATCCACAAGATCCAAACAGAATGCGCCTCCAACTTTTTCATGAGTAGTGGACCTACGCATGCATTTGGAAACAAAACAACACCTGTACTCTTAATTCAGGGTTAGGACATACTAAGGTTTCATAGGAAGCTTTTTTTTAGGAAAGTTTTATCAACCATGCCTTCTCGTTGGATGGGTTTATTTCTTTTATATTAAAGTAGATATTTAAGAGCGTGAAATGTGGGAAAAGGAAAAAAGGAATCTAATTTAGTTGCTTACATTTGGCCTTCAGTGCTGTATGAAGATTTGCATTGTGGAAGGTTTTTTTTAACTGCTTCTGTAAGATGCTAATTCATGTAATAGACAGAAATGTTTAACACTCTTTTTTATTTTAAAAATCATATTTTATACATTATTTCTATGGTTTAGATTTCTTAGATTGCCTGAAGCTGTCTCAATTTCCTTTAGTATTTTCTTGCACTGTGTAGAGTACATGGCCTTGCAAACTAACAGACAGGTATCCTCTCAAGAATGTGTTATGCCTTTGCAAACAATTTTATCGGCTCCAAGATAAACACTTAGGAAAAATGACACATCTTTCTGTGCAAAGTGCAGAAAATGTTTAGTCTGCACCTTTCACTTCATGCTTCTCAAATAGCCCATTTTCTGTTATACTATATTGCCTTACAGTATCTGTTTTTACTTTTTCAGACCTAGTTTATCAAGGTTTTAATGAGTCTGTGCTGTTGATCTCTATAGCTTCTAAGTTACATCAGTTGAGAGTTACCTTCTGGCTCAATGCTGGCGTTCTGTGTAATCTCAGATTTTTCTGTAGCCATTATTATTGTATTATATTGCGTACAAAAATTGTACTCTTGCATATCTGTAGTGACTAAAACTTTGGAAAATCAAGTTTGTCCTACATTAACCAAATTGTATTTTATTGGGGGAGGAACTTTGGTGATTTTTCAACTTTAGAATAAAGACTTGTATGCTATCATAAAATGTTTTCGTGTAATGGTTTTTAGAATGATGTTTATGTGATTTGGTGTGGTGACTTGTAAAGATGATGTAGGGACACATGGGAGAGGTAAGGGGGACCAATCTAGTATAAGTTCCAGTATAATTGCCCTTTTTAGACCAATTAAATGGTCTAAGCAAAAAAATCATTCATCTTGTGTCTTGAGTGAATGCTGTTCATTTTACCCTCACAACTGGTGATTAAGCTGGTGAGTGTAGACTGTGGTGCGTGCTGTTGTGCATGAACATTGACTTCTTTTTGGTTTATATTGCTTGTGTAACTACCCTCCTGTTGAGGTTTAACCTTTCTTATTCACCTATGAGCTCTAGAGTCTGCTAATTTATACACATTTACCTTACAGTATGTTTAATTAAGAATTCAAATAACTGCATTCTTTGGCTTAGATTTATAGCATTTTCTCTTAAGGGTTTTTTTCCTAATTTGTATTTAAATGCTTTTTATTCTGCAATCCTTTCACCTTATTATTAATACTGCTCAAATACTTCCTTGTCACTGAATTACTGCTTCTTTCGTGATATTGATAAGCAGAAGAAAAAATCTTAAACACTCAATAGCCTCTTGTGTTTAATAAGAAGAAAAATACCAACCCATACCACTCAGCTCCCAAAACTAAACCCAAACCAAAGCACTGAGGAGATAGGATAGTCTATAAACAAGTGTTCTAAAGAAGATGCAATAGTCATTATTTTTCATACCAAAATCAAACCTGATCCATGAGAATAGATTTATATTAAAGTACCGCACATAAAGCTTTGCATTAGAAACTCACTGCCATAAAATATGTTGTAAGATTACAGATGAACTTGCAGAAAAACTCAGAGAATTCAGATTTCTGAGTGGTTATGAAAGAAAACTGGCAATCAGCAGGTTCAGAAATCTCTGTCCTACTAATTGTTGGACCTTGAGGAGATACACATAGATATTCCCTGAGATCCTCCTGAAGCTCCACAGTATCTTCTGCATTCTCTGAACCCTTTCTACTTAGGCCCTGGATATGCTCAGAACTGAAAGGTTCAGTGTAGAGCTTTTTCATCAGGGTTGATTGAATCAGTACAGCAGAGGAAAAGCTGTAGAAAGAGATAATTCATTTTCTCTCATGGCCTGGTAATGCATTGTCCATTTTTAAGAGAAACTGGTTTAGCTTGAAATGGAGTTAATCAAAAGCTGTAGCTCCTAGAAAAATCCTAGAAAAGCAAGCAAATTGAAGCAAATCAAGGCAGTGATGAAGAACAGATCTGCCTTATGGCAAAAGCTGGGAGTAAGCTCTTTATCAGTACTTTCAACAATCAGGAAGGTTGGGGAGTATGTTGAAATAGTAGGCTAATTTTTCCATCTTTTCTCTCTGCACGTCTAAGTAACAATTGTTTGGAATTAATACCTCTATTAAATGCTAATATTGGGACTCTGTACATTCTATGAAATAAGGATTTGTTTAGCTTACTGTCAAATTTTAATTCTACAAAGATAACATTAAAAAAACCCCAGATGTTAAATTAACATTGAGAGCTACCAAGTCTGAGTAAGCTGACAAACTGCTCTGTGAGCTGGCAGTGTATCCTTGTGGCCAAGAGGGCCAGTGGTATCCCAGGTACAACAGGAAGAACAGTGCCAGCAGGTTGAAGAAGGTCATCATAACAACCTGCAAAATGATTGATATCTTTGATTTCAGTCATTACTTTATAAGGAAGTATTATACTTGGCTAGGTTTATTTGATTAGGCCGTATCTCCAGAATATTGGCACTGCTTAAAACCTCTCACAGCTCTGCCTCTACACCAGACAAGCAGGCAGCTTCTCCATCTAACACAACACATTGTCCCAGTATGGAGCTGGTGTTTTTAGTATGTTTAAGAGTAAGATGTCAGTCACAACTGTCTCACCGGCCAGGGCATAATTGACAGATGAACAGTCACCTGCTGAAATCAGAGGCCAAACCTTGGGGACTGGTGCTTTCCGCTGAGACTGTTTCAGTAGAAAATCTCATCTCAAGGGAGCATTACTTGCCTTTCAAATTTGGTGTGATCTTGACAATAGACTGGCATTTACATGAAGAGGAAAAAAGAGACTCATTGTACTGTAATGATTCTTCTGGAATGTGCATGCTATGCAGAGCCCCTGATTCTTCTTGCTTTTTGGAATACATCAGTACAAAAAACTTCCTATTGAGAGGAAATTGGTCTAGCAACAGGAAGACCTTGCACGTAGTTTTATGAGGTTATAAGGAAGACCAGACCATGCCTGCCTTTACAAACTCAACTCTGCAAAGGACTGTTACGACAAACTTACTGATGTGATTTCCTAGTGACATAAGTAAATTGTCCTGCAGATTTTCAACTTTTGATAGTGGCATTAAAAGCAACTGCTATGTTTATCTGCATTTTGCTGCATTGAAAAGAAATCTGATTTTAAGAGTTTGGTTTCTGGATGTAAAGTTTCGGCAGAAATATACGTGAGATTCGTTGGTGGTTTTGAGAGAATGCAGGTGATGCTAATGAAGACTGCTGTAGCTACTTACAGATATATAACATAACCTTGGAAAAATAAGCCTACCATGAATTCTTGAATGTTCATTAGTATTTTAGTAAAATGACATTTTATTTTCTGTATTTTAGATTGAATTTGAACTTTTATTTTAAAAGTCCAATAAAAGCATGTGATAGCAGTCTTGTAGCTGTTTAAATCTTTAAGTCATCTTTCATAGTTATGTATTCACAAAAGATAGCCAGTCCATGTATTTTATGAGAGAAAGTTATTTGTTTCAGTGTTTTGGTTTGGTTTACTGCATTTACTCTGGGGTGGTTTTTTTGTGTTTTTTCTTTTTTCTGTTTGTTTGTTGTTAGGTTTTGGGGGGTTTTTTGAGGGGGGGATTGGGTTGGTTTTTGTTTGTTTGTTTGTTTGTTTGGGAGCTTTTTGGTGTTTTAAAGTTTTGTTTTGTTTTGGTGTGCAGTTTTTGGGGGGTGTTGTGGGGGGTTTTTTGTCTGTGTTTTGGTCTTGGTTTGTTTTACTTGCTGTTTTGAGGCAGTTGGATATTTGTTAGGTTTTTTGTTTATTTGTTTTGGGGGTTGTTTGTTTGTTGTTGTTGGATTTTTACTTTATTTGCTTATTTATTTATTTTGCTTCAAACTGTTTTAGCACAAAATAGTTTGATCACAATACTTCTACTTGCTATTTCACTTACTTCAACTTCTACATGCTTTCCAAGCATGATATTCTAGTGATTAAGACAATGAGACTCTTTATTTTGTGCATATTCTCAGGTAATACACCATGTTGTAGTAGATTGTTTCCAGGTTAAACAATGAGCATTCCAAGGTACCTCAGCAGTGCCGAACTACTCATAATTATAATCAGTCATGGTTACAAGAAGTTCTTTGTTCTGCAAACGGTTCAAATTTTATACTTCAGAAAATGTATTGTGTCAAATGAAACATAATATTGCCTTCTCTATTTGGCAATAGATACTGCTTGCAGATACTTGCAAATGAACTTTTGATTATAGCTAGCCAAGACAAATGTAATTTTGGGGGTATTCTTATTCTAGTTTTAATTTAGGTTGCATTAAATGAGTTGCTGGAAATAGTTTCAGTCATAACTTAAAATACAAACAAAACTAGATTAGTGTTGCAGTTTACTTGATAAATAACTAGTCCATTCATTTACTTGACAATTTGCTCAAGTTTCCTTAAGATTATAAAGTGACTTTGTTTTATTTTCCTTAATAGAACTCTGGTCAATTTTGATTGGTGATGGGGCAAGCAATTATTCTTGGTGACACGATCTAAACACATCTTTACTAGAATACTACCTTACCCACAGAAACAAATTACAGTGCTCAAAGCAGATATCTGTCCCAAAAGTTAATCTTCTATTGCTTTTATTTAACAGACTGATTAATTTTATTGCTATTTGCAATGACTGTATAACTCTTACTGATTTATATTAAATGTTGTGAAAGAACAAGGTCACAAAGCTACTGTGTATGTGTAACCTATTGCAGTGGTTTGTAAATTTTTATTTGACTGGGCAGCATGCTTTTATTTCACTATAATTTCTTTCTGTATTTGTGTCTGTTTCACTCCTAAAAGGTTTTGGTTTGTCAAACTCATTGCAATTAAAATTTTATTTTTGTTAGATTTGGGAACATGCTACTTGTAGTCCTACAAAAGGGTACTGCAGCACCAGAAAACAAAGTGAAGTGAAACTGTTCAGCTGAGCTGAATCTAAAGTTAGTTAGTCTTTTCAGAATAGTTCTACTACCTGTTTTACAGATTAAAAATTCATCTAGACTTTATCAGGTAGTTGCCGGATGGCTCTAAATGCAGGACAAACCCAGATGGCAAACAGGAGCTTAGTTTTAATATTCTTTGCTTATGAAGGCTAAGGCTGCACAGTCAATATATTCTTTGACTGAAAGCAAGCTTGACAAAAATTCTGTAACTGGATCAAAGTTCCTTGTATATGACAGGATTCTGGCAACATTGCATGTAATCTATTATTTGGAAAGACAAAATATTGAAGAACTGGCTAAAGTATAAAAATAATACCATAATTACATATGTGAGGATCCCAGCAGAATTCTGCTAAGAACAACACAAATTTGAATGTAAATTTCCCTTTATGGCTAAAACTGATGTGGGCAGCAACAACAAAGCTGAATTTAAAAAACATTTTCAAGTCTCTGGACTGCTAATTTAAGAGATGATTAACTCAGAAAGCAAGCTCTCATGTATGGGTTACAGTTCAAGAACACTGAGGCTGAGAATAACAACTGTGTCTTGACTGTTAGTCAAACAGTGTCTGCTCTACATCAAGAAGAGTGTAGCTGCAGCAGCATTCAAATTTTATAATGTAACACAGATATTAATTTCATGAAATATTACATCACTACATCAACTGTGAGTTACTGCAAGAGAAGCAGCACTTCTCAGAAAGCCAAGTCACATAAACTAAAGTAAACTGGGGGAGGACAGACAGAGCCCCAGAATGATATACAATAGGAATAGCGCTTACAAGAAGAAATCTCCTATACTGTGCCAGGAATGTCCTAAACCAAATCAGCTAACTCTATGTAAAACTACCAGAAGTTAGATGTAAGCCTTCACCTTAAATCAAGAGAGAGTTATTTTACTAAGACAAATTAATTCCTGCTGAAGTTCTTTTCCACTGGAGATAAGACTGTCTGTGGGGGTATACCAAGGATTAAGCTATCCCTCTGTAGTGCTGCAGCATCAAAGAAGCATTATTGTAACTGCTGAACACAGTTATCTTTGCAACATTTTAGCAAGCTTGTTTTCAAGCTTCTATTGAAAAATGCAATCTGGATGGCAGTCAACCTGCACAAAATTCCTCATGGGTACACAAACCCACTACCAGTTCTCAAAAGCATAAGTGCCTAGGGAAAAATAGACACTGAAATAACAGAACTCAAGCGAATGTGTTACCCTTTCAAACAACTGACTTGTGGTTGCAGTTCAGAACTCAAATTAAGAAGCAAAAATGAATAATAGTAATATGAGGCTTTGTATATATGGCAGGGATCAGGCTAATAGGAAAAAACATTTTCAGATATGGGTGTTTGGCAAATTATTAGCAAACTACACTGTTGTCTGTAAGACAAAACTCAGCTTAGTCAGACCAAAGAGAATATTTTTAATATACAATGAGAATGACGTATTTTCCCACAAAAGATTTTGTATCAAAGATCTATGCCTGCTTTTTGCATGACTAAGGAAGTCCTTTGATTTTCTGAAAATAGTAAAAGAGTTCAAAATTTCATTTTTAATGGAGGTAGCTTCAACTAAACTTAAGTAGTAGGTATTCATCACAGTGCTTTATTAATATTTTATATGACAGCTAGGTATTAAAATATATATTTTTTTATAGCTGCTATTCCTTTAATAAAAATTGACAGTTAAATGATAAGACAGGATCTGATCATTTTTAGAAAGTTATTTTCTCCTTTTTGGCATGGCGATACATAATGAAGTACAAAGAGCATGCTACTGTTTTTATATATTACTCAATACATAGAAACACTTCCATACATTTTAGTACACTAAAAATTGTTTTTTAAAAATTATGTTTCTTGCTATGATGTTAAAATCTCAGTCCGTGTATTGCACATACAGTAATTACAGACTCATTGTTTGCAATATCAGAGAATTATGCTTCTGCTTCTGTAACAGTTACATTTTAGTATTTATTTCTTCAGCCACAGTTATTGATATTTATTCACCTGCTATCCAGTTTCCATGAAGCTTGCAACACACGTCTAGTTTATAACATAAGCTGAGACAAAGATACTAATCCTGCAACTAAATTTTCTCTAGAGTATGGATATCAGAGAACTCTTAAACCTGTGGATTAAATAAACGCCTGATGAACCACACAGACAATGTTTCCTCATTTTAGTGAGAAGGGTACGATAATCTTCTATAAGATGTTGGATGGATCTTACATAGTCCCAGAAATAGCTGAGAACCCTAAATAAAGTTGTTTCCATTTCACAGAAGTGGCTATTCAGAATACTTTCCTCTTTCAAAACTTTCTAGAAAATTTGCATCCAGTTCAGATTTGCTGGTTAAATATTTACACTGCTACAGACACCTGTAATTCATAAGAGAAACGAAGCAGTGCAATCAGATGTGGAGCCAAATTTTTGTTGATGGCATGTTAGGTTGGCTGCATCTGCCACTTTTTCTATTTCACTGAAACTTCCTTTTAGTACTATGAAGGAAAGAAAAGCAAAGAATCATTTTCAGTAAATTTATTTATGGCTAAGATCCCTTTCTACATAGCAGCTGGCCAAATCATAGGAGTTTAGTGTTGAATCAGATAGAAAGCTTAGTATATAGAGGCAGGAGGAATTTAAATTTAGCAGCTGCTGTGTGCCAAGTATATAGTCATTTTTCTTCAGGGAATTGGTTGAGTCCAGAAGCATTGGCAATGGGTTAGGGGAAACCTATTTTGCTTCCAGCTGGCCAGTATATGACTTTATAGCTCAGAGGTTTAAAGTATTATGCTGCCTGATGTGGGATGATTGCCTGATGACCAAGTGCGAAGTTGAGAAATAAAAATTACCTATTCTGACAAGGTTGCAATATTTGTACAGAGATTCTGATCTTGTTTCCAGTGTTATGAAAAAAAAGGTATATTTAATTTAGTAAAATAACAGAATAAAGATGGATAAGAAATACATCACACACACCCTTCCTGTATTTTAAAGAAATAATTCCTTTTAATTACTTTTATATTTTCCAGAAGGGGTAAAAAGCCGTGTTCATTAATCATGCAAATTACTTTCCAACTATACAGTCAATTTGATGCCTAGAGGAGCTGGAACAGAGGCTACACAGAGTTGAGGGGAATAAAGTGGGTATTTATTGAAAGGCCTTCAAGGCCACACCCTGGCAGTACCAGTGCTACAGTTGTGTCCCCTGCCTGCATGGCTCCAAGATGGAAGCAAAAGAGGGCTTGGTCACAAGATCTCACACCTTTATAGATTTTAGTCCATTTGCATGCAAGCATCAAATGTCCAGTTAATAGTCTCAAGTCATGAGGTTTCATCCTTCTTGCTTGCTTGCTGGCCTGCCCTCCTCTTTCCACATTGTTTATGCTTATGGCCTGAAGTTTGAAGAAACTGTCCTTGAGTCCCCAGCTGGAATAGAACTGTTTTGTCTTCATCACCCAGGCACAACGGAAAAGCACACCCAAGCAGAACCAAAAAACTTAGAACTTAAGGCATCAAATTAAGTCCAAGTTAAATTCGACTGTGTTTAATCTAGATCTCAAAGCACCTGTCAGAATAGTGGAATTTTAATGCATAATCAGCAAGAGAAGAGCCCTTTCCCCATTCTCAGCTATAAGGAATTCTAAGTTGTGAATACATTCTGCTTAGAAGTTCATTACTATCAAACCATCTGAATGTTTCAGAAAAAGCCTGTTCAAAAACAAAGATGAAAAAAGCTAGGTTTAAAGTTTAAAGTTTAAAGACAGTACTTTATTCATAAGACAGGATAAGGTTTAGAGCTTTTTTTATATAACAAAGGACTATTTTATAGAAAATAAAATAATTAAAGAGTAACCTTGCTTACCTTTCCAATACCAGCATAAGTACAGTTTACATTTTTACTTATATATCATTTAATGAAACAAACCTACATTTAGAGCTGTATAAGTAGGCCTGATTAAAACAGTATAAATCTTTTAATATGAATTTATATTGAAGTCACTAAGCCCACAAGATCTTGCCAGCTGATCTACAGGAAATGGTTTTTGTATGTGCAATGTTCTTTAACAAGTTAAGAGGTAAGAACCACTGGATTGGACACACATATCACTAGTAATGCATATATTTACCATTAATATTCTTAATTTGTCTCAGAGGTCAGGGGAAGAATTCACTTTCTTTTCAACCAGCATCAGAGAGGGAGCCAGAATGAGAATAGCCATGATATATCGTTGAACCCACTGCTGATGGCTGTTTATTGTCAGTATTGCTGATCGGTGTCACTGGCTCACCTGAAAATACTGTAAGATTTCATAAGTGTAATATTAAATACTTTATAGCCAAGAAAACACAAACAAAATGGTATCCTTTTCTACAGCTTTTTCTTATTGAGTCAAAAAGATTAATTCCTGTCTTTCATGTTAAATATATAATGTAAAAACGGGAAGAGCTTCTGAGAGGCTCAGAGGCCTAACTGTTAGCAAGGGGCAGAAGACACTTTGGTAGCAAGGCATGCATCCACATTTACTAGGATATATGTAATGTTTATACCACAAGCACAAGGATTTTTTAAATAAAAACATTCGTAGTATCTAATTACACTTCATAGAATGTGCATTTTATCATCCAGTGTCGTGTTATCAAGATAAAAATATTCTTTTCTGCACATCGTATTTCAGTCAATTCCCCACAATTCTTGAATTTAAAAGAAAACAAACAAACCCAAAAAACCCAACAAAACCAAAAACAAACAAACAAACAAGAAAACCCCACCTGGTTCTGTCCTTCTTAGAGAGCTGCAATCATCAGATAACTTTTAATCTTCAAAACTACAGTTGTATTTCAGAAGAATTACACTAATGCAATTTATATCCCATCTTTGGTAAGAAACAATTCAGCTAGCAATTTTTGTTTGAAAATTACTTTTGTGATTTACTGTAGTGTACAGTGTAATGAATGTTGGGCTGACCTGCTTGTTTGAAGTTTTACACTGGGCAATTCAAGCTTCTGAATATATTTTTTTCATGGAGTCTCAGAGAAAACCTTTGCAGGACAGTGCACCAAGTGAAATCCCTGGTATTCTTTCTTTTGTTTCATCCCCCAAAAGAAAGACCCTAGTAGAAAAGTATTCATTCATGTGCAAAGCCGAGATTCTGAGGCAGAGCAAGAGCAAAGGTTACCCCTGTACCCTCCCCCAAGCCTATTCAGAAAGAATCCCAATTCTCACCTCTGAAAGTCAGAAATACTATCTAGGGACAGAGGAAGAGAATGGCCCAGTGACAGATTTTGGAGGATGAAAAATAGAAATACCCTGTATCTAGACTTTAAATAGAAAGGACAGGCTATACCCTATACGGGTGATGCTTAAAAGTAATACTTCAGAAGAAGTATGAGCAAACGCTAAGGGAATAAGCAGCTAAGCAGTGGAGGAAATGGCTGTAAAATATATTTGTACAAAATATACTACATTTTTGTAAATTTATCAAACGATACTTTGGCCTTAAAATTTGTACCAGCTGTAGTCAAGATGGGTTCTTGCATGAGTTTAAACTGAGTTATGCAGATCCTTGAATTATGAAAAAAATAATGCTTAATTACACCTCTCTTGCAGTCCTACTTGATCTGCTACAAAACACCAATGATGTATGATACAGCATGAAACTAAACTTCCATTTCTGCACTATTCAAGCACTAGCTGTCATGAGAAATAGGCAAACCTTGAAGACCTGCTTTTAAAGACAGTAGAAAAAAATCCATCATAGATAACTGCAGGTGGGATATCTCTGTGTTTGTGCTCTTTATGTGTTTACCTGAATTTTCTTATAAATACAATGTTAAGTTGGCTAAATATTCAAAGTTCATACAAATTAGTATGTGAAGAGTTGTGTAAAGTTTATAGTTAGATCTATGGAGAAAACTTCCATTGTTCATGCAATAATTTATAAAGAAGTTTACTCTATTTATTGCCAGATAGCTTAATCTGTGGATGAAATTGTGAATGCAATTGTGAATGCAATGAGCTAAAAATAAATGTCAAAAATTTTCACCAAAGCTTGCAGATTTCTTTACTCCATTTGCTTTGAGTACTTCTATTCTGGCTGAGAAATCTCTTGATACACTATTAATTTAAAAGTTTACAAAAAGTTTACAGAAGTTATTACCATTGGTTGAGATTCAGACATGGTGGGCATATAGAGAGGGGGTGGTGGTGGATTGTTTTGTGCTTTTTTGTTTTGTTTTGTATAAAAGAAAAACTGAAGTGAGAAGTTAATCTTCCAAGAACTCAGCAGGTGTATGCAAGAATCAGTGTGAATCCATTCCAGAGTTTTCAGTGATGACCAGATAGAAGATGAGGCCTTTTTTGATCTGGGCTTATCATGTAAATATGTGTATGTACAAACACATGCTCAAGTTGCTCTTCCTTTGCCCCCATGCATCTGTGAATGGTCCCACACTATCATCTTCATACCTCCGAATGGTTTTACAGTTATTTCATGTTAGAATGCCAAACTGATAGCATAGACAGTACAAGTCTCTTTAATCATAATATTAGGCATCTTGAAAGCTTTTGAGAAAAATTGAATCTTATCCTTTTGCAGTATAACTTGCATATTGATGTTAATAATCCGCTAATGGCTATAGCAGGAACAGAAGTATGCCAAATCCAGTTCGTATTTCGATTCAGGGATTGTGCCCAGAATATAAACCCATAGTTAAGAAAGGTGATCTTCTGACTCCTTAGATACAAAATTTTGTTTGTGATTTTAATGCACGGTTGAGTTTTCAGTAAATGTGAAAAAGATACTTGTTATGTTGGAGAACTTACATTGTGACCTTTGATCTTTTCTTTCAAGTCCTTTAGTTTTAACTTTAGACTGTAGCTGTATCCTTTTATTAAATATCAAACAAAGATATATGCAAGACTGAGTGTATTTCAAAAATATTTAGAAGAATAACAAGATATTCATAGCACTAATTATTATGAAGGTGTTAAATAAATCTCAAGCATCAGGGTATTTGCTCTTTCTCCCAAGCTTTATATAAATGTCAGGGGTCTTTGAGAGGTTCATTTGACAAATAGCTGTGGTCACTACTAGATGATCAGTAACTGTTCTTTTCTACAAATTCTTTTGGTAACTGTTCTCTCATGGGAGATCAGTGGTCTCACAGCAGAGCAGCTAAACACAATATATGTATTCCTGAGCTGCCCCAGTGTGAAAGTCAAGGGATTCTTTTCTATGTGTGTGAATGCCATGGATTGCAGTGGGAACTAGTGGGAAGTGGTAGGTGGTTTTAAGCTATTCCGCTTAGATTTGCACTGAAGGAGCTGAGGATTGCTATTGACCAACAGTGGGGTCATACCAAAAGATTTTTCTGGCCCTGGAGTTTGACTCCAAGAGCACCTACAAGGAGATACTTGAATTAACTGGGCAAAAAATGGGACAAGAATATATGGCAGTTCTCCTTTCTACTCACCAATGTGCAGAGTCTAATAATTTCCAGGTTAGACACACAGATGAGGGTCACGTCACTTACTACTGCACAGACTGGATTTATGCAAAACAAGCCAATCCTAAATAACTCGCAAAAGTTAAATGCTGGACTTTTTGAAGAGGCTTTAATAAACTCCTTCAAAGCAGAACACTCTTTTCCATAAACACAAGATGTTAGTGATAATCCTATAAAAAGTGAACAATGAAGTTACTTGTGAGGTAAGAGGAAAGAAACATATTTACTAATCACATTAATGTAACACCTTACAGCATTCAAAATAAGATTTTTCATTTTTGAGTGACATGGAAAAGTTACAAGGGGAGAGGTGAATACTGGAATTTTTTCAATTCTTCCTCAAACCATTGTCTTAATAGCATGTATGAAAGATATTTCCATTTATAAACTATTGCAAGATAGTGTGATAGAAAGAATGCCAGAAAACCACCTTAGTTAGACAAAGTTGTAATCTGTGTCCAAAGCAGTAATGCACAGTATGCTCCAGAATCTTTAATAAATCTTTTCCACCTATACAGTCCAGGAATATGGAAAGTCCAATTTTTTTCCATTCAAAATAAATCTGTGCTCGTTGCATGATCCAGTTTTACAATCTTTGACATTGGTGTATGTGTCCACATTTTTATATAAAGCATAACAAGAAAAGGGGGATCACCACATGGTTCAGCAGGTACTATATGAGCAGTCTGTGATGCTCATCAGTGCTCTCCTTCAATTCAGAAACTTTACAAGTCACTCAGACACCTGAGACCAAGATGCCTAATTCTGCACTCGGAGTGTCATTCCTGGAGCTGAGTGCCAGACTGCAAAACGCTGCAGCGTTCTGCATGGTAATAGCCAGGTCTTCCTGTAAGTTAATTCCAGATTTTTTATGCTAAAACTAAAATAACTGAATTCTTAAGTATTTCCTAAGATTTTCTGCACAGCTTTTATATGTTTCTCTGTACACTAATCTTTGAGGAATACCATTTGCCAATTTTTTTCATAGATATTTTCCACATACACATTTTCCACATATTGTATAATTTGTCTCAGCCTTGTACTCTCTAAGTCTTACAGATTGTTCAGATCTTATGAACAACCTTCTCTGGAAATAGGAAAATAGCAAAATGAGAATACACAGAAAAACTATAATACATATAGCTGGGAAATGTTTCCTTTAAACATGCCTACTGACCTAATCTTTCTGGTATCTCTCTCTTGACTTGGAAAGCTGGAAATGGACAAAGCAGGAAAAACTCTGACAAAACCCAACACCTTCATCTGATTAATTTTTTTTTTTTTTTTTTTTTTTTCTTGTGTGGAACTTTATTGGCTTTTTGTCTTTATTTTCTATGTTAATCTTAAAGAGGATAGCATCTGTTTCATCTTATTTGCCCACAAAATTTGAGGTGATCCATTCTGCTTCCCTAATCAATTTGATGAGTCTTCGAGAGATTCCTCATCTCAGGTTCAATACATGCTTAATCTTACCCTTCTCACTGTACATTTCTCCCATGTTTTGAGCAAGTTTTCGGTGTTGTTCTCACTGCATTCATATTCTCTGATCTCTCTGCCCTGTTTAATCTGTTTTCATCAGGGAGGAAACTGGCCTGGATATTACAGAGGCTGTCAAACTGACAAGAAATTTTCTTGTTTTGTTTCTAAATCTAAAACTAAAATAATCGGGTAGTCCAGGTTCACAGCGTCTTGCAGACATGAGGGGACTTGTGTGAGGATAAGCCCCACATCAGCATAACACACAGAGCTGTTTGTGGGGGTCCTGCCTTTGGCAAAGCTCTTCTTATTTAAATGAAGACATTCTTGGCAATATTGCATTGCTGGGCAGAAGTAGCCTCAAAGCCCTACTTGAAGCCAAATGCATCACTGTGAATTTTGTTTTAGAGGACCATCAAGAACAGCTCAATGAAAAAGGGATGCATTTTCCAACTGAAAGTACACTTTGATATGCATTCTTTCTCTGAAATGCAATGTAGCAGGCACAATTCAACAAGCATAGCCTGGGGTCATTTCTAGAGATGCTGTTTGATCTCCTTCTGCAAGGGAAGGTGAGATTTGTAGGCAGTCTGAATTCAGACTATTTACACTGAAAAGTCAATGAAAGATATTGGATCTCAATAGCATAATTGCCTTTAAGTACCCCTAGAATCTTTTATCTCAGAGGACTAAAAATAAAGCCCTTATGCGCATCAAAACTTTTCTCCTTACAAGCACAGAAAGTATAGTACATATAAATGAAAGTTTATCATCACTACTTTTTCAACTCTATGGTCAATTGAAGTGTTTTAATTATATAAAGTATTCAAATTTTACAGTATTTATGGAACTTCAATATTGAACATCATTTTAATACATAATTCTTAAGAAAGTTTACTCTCTCCACAAACACTGCTGGAATATTTGTAAATAAGATAGGCTATAGTCTTCAGATCTTCAATGATCAGGGAAAACCACCTGAAAAAAACCCAACCAAACCAAAACAAACACATTGTCAAACATATACATCCAAATGTTCAGGTATCAAAAAGCTCGTATTACAGAAACACTGTTAACTTCTATATTCATTTCAGGAAAAAGTAAGATTTCTGGTATTAACCCCAAATACCTCCAAATACATCTTACAATTTCTAAATTCGAGTTCAATATTAATATATATTTAAACAAAAGACAGTGCTTCCCAATCTTAAAAGTTGTCAGCTAACATACTAAAGGGCTAATGGTCAGCAAACACAAAGAAACTGGTAAGACAGAGTAATATGCTTTGTGCTCAATAAGTTTGTAATTCTGCTCAGAGCTTCTGAGACACAGTTGCCCAAACGGTTTATACATAGTACTAGAATTCAGAGTAAAACTACTATCCCTTCTAGAAAGAATTCTAATTGCAGCAAAGAAACATTTATACTAAGAATCTGTGTACTACTTCCTGTACAAGTTTCTTTTCTAAAAAGTTCCTTTTTTATAAAAAACGTATATACATGGATAATATTTCGGGCAAGGACATTAAAATAAATCACCAAATGAGCTCACTATTTTTATCTGAATGATGTTCACTCTGAAATATTGTTTTATACAATAAAGCAAAACAGGTAAGTCAAACTGTAATGGTTGTTCTGTCAGAAATTCTAATCACAGACAGGAATTTTTAAAGATGAGCCAAAGCTTTTCCTGATAATAGACCAGTTTTGACTGGTATATATACACCAGTGGGCTTAGGCAAGAAAATGTAGTTGTCTGGAACAGGGAATAAATAACTTGTTGGTCTGAACAAGTAGCTGAGTTTTGAGAAGTCTATGTATCTTTGCTTTGCTTTGCTGGATTTAGAGCAGGTAGTTGAATCCATGTGAGGACCCTAACCAGACAGCCATAAGCTGTCTTTCTTTTTAGCTTGATGAGTATTTATTCAGCTATACACAATGGAGCAGATCCAACCACGAAGAGGCCAGTCTTTAACACCAGAATAGTCCCCAGCTCAGCCGTCAGACAGCAACGTGAACATTCCTGAGTCTGATCCAGGCAGGGTCTGATTTGAAGGCAAGTCTCCCAAATCCCCCGAGGATACCATAGCCATGAGGCAATTGGCTGTGATGTGCGTCTGTCTGTTCAAAAGGTTATTTGGTTCTGATGCTGAATGTGTAAAAGAAGTCTCTTCACAGTCTGTCCTTTCAATAGGATAGACTGTCCCAGTTCTCAGTATCTACTACTGAGTTCGCAGAAAAAGTTGAGCGGAACCTGTCACGGTGCCTGTCCATGGAGATAGGTGATGTGACTCAGGTACACCTTGCTGCATGTGAGCAGGTCGTGCTCCGTGGCTTTTCCATGCGAACATCGCATATAATAATTTGCTGCAGGAGAAGGAACTATGGGAATACTAACAAAAATACTCTTGTCAATGTTAGAAATAGCTGCTTTAATGAAGTAGACGAACCCAGACGTACCCACCAAAGCGGCAACTGCTCATGCACGTACAGGATGAAGAAGAAGAGGGGCGGAATTGTCCCGGTGCCGCCAGCATCCCCGCACACCCCAGGCGCTCCCCCCGCTCGCCGACGCAGGATGGCGCCCTCCGTATGAGCAATTAACTCGGGGGGAGCAGGTCGGACATGCATTTCCAGAATAAAGTGTTTCTTTCTGGATGACCCCTATTCCCAAAGAGCATTGATTTTACAGCTCCTGTGCCGTGACACATTCTAGCACTCCTCTAAAC
Source organism: Turdus rufiventris (assembly GCA_013186435.1). Taxonomy (NCBI): domain Eukaryota; kingdom Metazoa; phylum Chordata; class Aves; order Passeriformes; family Turdidae; genus Turdus; species Turdus rufiventris. The sequence goes on from PYHW01009486.1 coordinate 11,617,939, forward strand.
ATTGTTACATTAATTTGCCCGATGACGGTAAAAAGATCTCTCAAGTAAGTGTTCACTGGGCTGTCTCAGAATGAGTGGTGACAAAGGTGACTAACTATCTAGGACGTTGTGCTTATTTTGTTAGAGCTGCAGTTAAAAGAAATTCCACATACTTGTATATAAAATGTAATTTAACTATAGTAGTGCTTCATGTTCAAATGTAATTATGTAGAATTTATTTGAAACGATGAATGCCAGCCACGGCTCTGATTTCACCATCTCAACAGGGCACAAAGCCGGCCCCATCAGATTCCTGCTGGCTGTTTGACTTTGCAGGCGGATCCTGCTCTTTTGATGCTCGGAGAAGTCCTGGAGTAGCTGTGGTCTTGGACCCTTCTCCACAATCATTTCACGGTCCAGCCAGATACTAGATTCACCAGAAGGTGCATTTACACCTACTACCTCCGGTTGGGGAGGAAAACACGCATCCGCACCATTTGGGAAACAGTTAGCTGAAGCTTGAAACATTAGAATCTAGGTTAGGAATTTTTTTTTCCTTTCCTTTTTTCGGCAATCGGAAATGAACTTGGTAGTTAAGAGGGCGAGTGGGAGTTTCAGCCCGCTCCCCCCGTGTGACCCTGTGGCCGGCGCCGCTGGCTCCCCGGAGCAGGGGCGATCGGCAGGCAGCCAGCTGCCCGCTCCATAGGCACCTTCCTGCCCGGCCGGAGGAGGAGGCGATGCCGCCGCCCCCGCCCCAGCCCCGACCCCCGCCGCAAATGAAACTGAAAGCGCTGAGCGGTCAGGGCCCGGACCCCCGGCCTCGGCGCGAAGCTGGCCCGGCTGCACTGGCGGCGCGGGCTTCACACACCGCCTGCCCTCCGCTGGAAACGGCGTTTAAGAGGTTTCCTTTTACTAACGCCCGTAACGGGGCGCGGGACGAGCAGGGCGATGGCAGCGGGGGGTCGCCCCACTTCGCCGCCCACCGGCAGCACCCGTGCCCGACGCCTGCCGCCGGCACCCCTTGGCTGCGACTGCGGCTCCCCCAGGCGGGCCGGGCCGGGCTCCCCTCAGGCGGCTCCGGGTGAGGGTCCCACAGCCCCCCCGCACCCGCGCCCCCGGCTGCGCCCCTGCCCCCCCCGCCGCCGCCACGTGACGGGCGCGCATGCGCGGCGGCCCGGGGCACATCTGCAGGCTGACGTCAGCGGGCCCCGCGCCGTCCCCCGGGCGAGGCTGCCAAGGCTCCCCGCTGCCGCCGCGCTCGGCTTGGCCCGGCGCCGGCAGCCAGAGGAGGAGGTCTGGGGCTACTTCAACCAAACTTTCCTGAGTCCTTCCTGCTCTGCCTGCCTCCCCTCTGCTACCCCTCTCTTTCCCCCCTTTCTGTCTCCCGGTCCCCCCTCCCCCCCCAACTCAGATGATATTCACATGGTATTTTGCACAGAGGAGGCTGCTCAAGAGGAGGGCACCCACCCCCACCTCAATATAAGCCTGTTTTTCCCTCCTTCCTCCTCTCCCCCCCTTTTTTTGTT